>NW_025561021.1:0-29990 GCF_020424385.1 Procambarus clarkii | reverse complement strand
GCATCCGCACGCTCATTTAAAGACACGCCAATATGGCTGGGAACCCAACAAAACTCAACCGACTTAAATTTACTGTGAACGAGAAACAGCCAATGCTGGATCTCGACAACTACCGGATGAACTGGATTAAAGCACCCGAGAGCCATGAGGGCACTACGAGAGTCAACAACAACCACAAAGGAAGACTGACAACGAGAAAGCAGGAGACGAAGAGCATAGAGAATAGCATAAAGTTCCGCTGTAAAGATGCTAGTCTCCGGAGGCAAGCGACACATATAAGTGCGATCAGGAAAAACAACAGAGTAGCCAACACCGTCCGCTGACTTAGACCCATCGGTGAAGACAGAAACGGAGCGGGAGTGAGAAGAAAAGTGCTCGAGGAAAAGGCGTTTGAGAACTGTAGGAGGGGTAAAAGCTTTAGTGATGCGAGTCAAGGATGTACAAAACCGCGGAAGAGGGACCCTCCACGGGGGCAAAGAAGGAACAACACGAGGAGAAACATCAGAAATACGAACGGAAAGAGAATCCTGCAGGCGAGATAACCGGACAGAAAGAGGGAGGTGGTGAAGAGGAACAGGAACCGCAGGAGGGGTAAAAGTTAAAGCACGACAGAGACGAGAGGAAGGATGTTGCAAGGACCGCGCAAGATACCGAAGACAGTAGCGATCACGGCGGTCCTGGAGAGACAGGAAGCCAGTGTCAACATACAAGCTAAGGACGGGAGTCGAACGAAAGGCACCAGAACTGAGGCGCAACCCAGTATGGTGCAAAGCATCAAGACGGCGAAGAGTAGAAGGAGAAGCAGACGAGTAAGCAGGGCAACCATAATCGAGCTTAGACAGGACGAGAGAGGAATGTAAAGCAAGGAGAGTGCGCCTATCTGCCCCCCAAGAAGTATGGGACAAGACCCGAAGGAGGGTAAGGGACTTAGAGCACTCAACACGGAGGTAAGAGATATGGGGAGACCAAGACAAACGAGTGTCAAGGAATAACCCCAAAAGCTTCGCGGAATCTTTGTATTCAAGGGGATGACCATAAAGTGACAAAGAGGGACGAAGAACAACCCGTTTCCGCGTAAAAGTCATGGCACAAGTCTTAGAAGTAGAGAACTTGAAGCCATGACCTGTGGCCCAAGACGACACGGCATCAATCGCAAGTTGAAGCCTGCGTTGAAGGAGAGGCGAATCATCACCCTGACAACAAAGGGTAAGATCATCGACATAGAGAGCGGAGAAGACACCAGAAGGAAGAGAGGAAAGAAGACCATTGAGGGCAACCAGAAAAAGAGTAGTGCTCAGAACACTACCCTGGGGCACACCTTCGTATTGCTGAAAAGGGGGAGAGAGAGCGGTACCAAGGCGCACCCGAAAGGAACGACGAGAGAGGAAGCTGCGGAGAAAGAGAGGGAGATGACCACGAAGGCCAAAAGAATGAAGTTGAGATAGGATATGATAACGCCAAGTGGTGTCGTAAGCCTTTTCTAGGTCAAAAAGGACGGCAACAACGGAGGTCTTCGCAGCAAAAGCAGTACGTATATAGACCTCCAAGTTCACCAGGACATCTGTCGTGCTGCGGCACTTGCGGAAACCAAATTGAGAAGGGGAGAGGAGGTGATGGTGTTCCAGGAACCACATCAGACGAACGTTAACCATACGTTCAAAGAGTTTGCAGACACAACTTGTGAGAGCAATAGGGCGAAAGTCCTTAGGGGAAGTACCCAGAGACCCTGGTTTGCGAACAGGGAGGACAACGGCATCGAGCCAGTCCTCAGGGACTGACGACGACTCCCAGATCCGATTATACAGACTCAGTAAATACTGAGACGTGCTCGGAGGGAGATGGCGAAGCATCTCATAATGAATACCATCGGAGCCCGCCGCCGTAGAACCGCAGAGGGCCAGGGCAGAACGAAGTTCAGAGAGAGAGAAGGGATCATTATAGGGAAGCTGAAGATGAGTGCAGAAATCTAAAGGACGAGACTCAAGGACAGGTTTACGAAGAAGGAAAGATTGGGGAAGATGAAGACCAGAGCTAACAGAAGAAAAGTGGGAACCCAGTTCGGAAGCGACCTGCAACGGGTCCGCCACAAGAGTATCATGGAGGTGAAGGACCGGTGAAACATCGGGAACGAACTTACCCGCTATCTTGCGGATACGCTTCCAGATCTGGGCCAGAGGGGTTTCGGACGTAATTGTCGAGACATAAGAAGCCCAACATTCACGTTTAGCCGTACGGATGGCCCTACGGGCCACCGCACTCGCTTTCCGAAAGAAAAGAAAAGAATCGGTCGTCTGCCTACGGCGGTGCTTCTTCCAGGCTGCACGCTTACAGCGGACAGCCCGAGCACAGTCCGCATTCCACCAGGGAACGCACTTCCGTGGACCCCGAGAGGAAGAGCGAGGAATAGAGCGGAGGGCAGCGTCGAAGACAGTGTCATGAAAAAGGAGGAGAGCGCGAGAGAGGGGCAGAAGGGAGAGGTCAGAGAGAGTAGCACTGAGGGAAAACAGGGTCCAGTCCGCCTTAGCAAACTGCCATCTAGGGAAAGAGAGGGAAGGGCGAAAAGAGAAAAAGGAAACAAGGATGGGGAAATGATCACTTCCATGGAGGTCATCAAGAACCTGCCATGTGAAATCTAAGTAAAGAGAAGAAGAGCAGAGAGAAAGATCAAGACAAGAAAGGGTGCGAGTTCGAGAGTCCAAATGAGTGGGCTCACCAGAATTCAGAAGAGACAGGGAAGAAGAGAGGAGAAACGGCTCAAGGAGGCGACCCCGGGTATTCGTCAGAACGTCACCCCAAAGAGAATGACGACAATTGAAGTCACCCAGCAGGAGCACAGGCTCCGGCAAGGAGTCTAGGAGGTGTTTCAAATCAGGAAGAGAGAGCGGGACACTCGGGGGGAGATAAATGGAACAAACTGTGTACCATTTCCCCACAAAGATACGAGCAGCAGAACAATGGAGAGGCGAAGGAAAAAGTAAAGGAACAAAGGGAACATCAGCCCGAATCAAGAGAGCAGAAGAATTAGAAGCCCCAGCAATGGCTGGGGGGGGGGAGAGAAAGGAATAGCCACGAAAACGACCAGGACGAGCACCAAGCATCGGCTCCTGGAGACAGACACAAAGGGGCGAAAACCGCGAAACCAGAAGTTGGAGTTCGAGGAAATTGGCGTAATAACCTCGAACGTTCCATTGAAGAATGGACAACGACGAGAAGAGAAAGGACAAAAACAGAGAACAAGGAAGAAACAAAGGCGAAAGACCAACAGAGCACGTTAAAGAATATCAGGGTCGGGATCAGGGTCAGCAAAGTCAGGGTTAGGGGGCATGGGTAAACTGAGCAAAGACGGAGGGAAGGAAACGGGAGAACAGATCAGAGGTGGGCGGGCAGGGTCCGGAGGAGGAGGAGGAGGAGGAGGAGACAACGGAGAGGAGCAGTCAAGGACAGCAGCAGGAAGAGGGGGAGTAGAAAGAGAGGAGAGCACCCCAGCAAGAGCAGCAACCGAAAGGGAAGCAGGGGCCAAAGAAACCTCCATAGCAGGAACAGGGGGCGCAAGCACTGAAACGGGAGTGGAAGGAGCAACAGAGCCAGAAGGAGGAGCTGAGGAAGAAAGCGAAGCCTTCTTACCCGCCGGGGAAGAGGAAGGAGAGGAGCCAGGCTTACGCTTCTGACTTAAAGAGACCGGTGTCCCAGCAACTACGTACCGGGCAACGGATTCCAGTGTCTCAACAGGAGAAGCCGAACGAGAGCACACACGACGGCCGTTAGGAGAGCGATGGACATCCGCCCGCACCGACAGGCGGCGGGGAGAGCCGATAGATGGAGGAAGAGGATGGGAAGGAGGATCGGAGGGGGACGAGGAAGGAGACACAGAAGACACGACAGACCGGGTAGAAGGAAGGGGAACCTCAGACAGAGGACCAGGAGGAGGATCCTTCGGGAGAGAACCCAAAGGGACAGAGGAGGGGGCAGTGGGCGCATCAGGGTCCAAGGCCTGGAAACGGTTGTGAGTCTGAGGAAGGCGGGAAGGACGAGGAGAGGAAGAGCGCAACACGCGAGCATAAGAGATATTAGCATAAGGCGGGAGCCGGCGAACCTGGCGCCTCGCCTCAGGAAAAGATAAACGCTCCCGGTGCTTCAAGTTGAGGACGGCTGCCTCAAGCTTGTAATGGACACATGCACGGGAGAAGGTAGGATGGGCCTCACCGCAGTTGAGGCAACGAGCCTGGGGAGAAGCGCACTCCGACTTAGAGTGACCTTTGCCACCACACAAAGGACAGAGAGAGACAGTCCCGGAGCAGCGGAGGGCACCATGCCCAAACCTCCAGCACTTGTTGCAGAGCCGAGGAGAAGGAATGTACTCCTGGACAGAGCACCTGGCACCAGCAAGAATGACAGAGGGTGGAAGGGTCCTACCATCAAAGGTAATCTTCACAACCCGGAGGGGTTGACGGCGACTACCACGAGGGGGACGAGTAAACGTGTCCACCTGGAGAATAGAATGGCCCTGGGCAGCGAGGATATGTCGAATATCGTCGTGGCAGTCGCGTAGGTCCCGAACACCGGTCGCAACATGGGGCGGGAGCAAAATAGTGCCAACACTGGCATTCAACTGGACGTTCTTCGAGACCCGAACGGGGGTCTTGCCAAGGCAGGATAAGGCAGCCAAGCGGGAAGCAGCATCCTGAGAAGGAGCAGCAACGACACGCGTACCGAGACGAGTGGGGTTAAAAGTAATGGAGGCATCCACGGAATCAATGAGATGTCGATGAAGGGAGAAATCGTCAGGAGGCGCAGAATCAAGAGGGAGGAGATCAAAATATTTGGCCCACGAAGCGGGACCAAACAAGGCTTGATAGGTAGCAGAACTGGAAGGAATCGAGCGAGGGCGGCCGTGACGAGAACGGCGGTGAGAACCCCCAGAGAGAGAGGGGTTAAAAGGCGCAGTAGTAACAACGAGAGAAGGAGCCGCGCCAGGGGACGAGGTAGTCACCACTGGGGGCTTGGGGCTCGACCCAACCACAGAGGAGGGAGGGGAGCCAGGGGAAGGAGTCAGAGAGGCCAAAGGAGGAGCAAGGTCGGGGCCCAATGCAGCGGAGGCTACAGAGCCCGGTCTTCCAATACGGACCGACTCGGGGGCTTGGGCGCCCACCCCACGAGCCTGAGAAGGTAAACCAGAAGAAGCCGAAGCAGGGGTAATCATCTTGACGAAAGAAGAATTCACTCACGAATGTGCCCCCACACCCACCATGGAGCCACAATTAGAGGCAGGACACCCAACAAGAAGCTATCGCCGATCTTGTCGGGGCCTCCTAGGGGTGCGTCGTGAGTATACGCCCCACAAACGCCACCTTAAGAAACCGACAGTCCGTCGAGATCGGGTTCAGTGACGAAGTGGGGATTGACAATAAAAGGTTCCCCTCGCTCTCGACGTCGGGTACTGCAGTTCTACGGGTGCAAGAGTATGCCTCCTCAAGCACCCGGGCGTCAAAATAGAAGAAGTCCAAGGGAAGAACCAGAACGAGCAAAAGGTCGGCAGGAAACGGCAAGCAGATAGGAGAAGAGGGGGGAGAAAAACGAAACAGAAGGAAAAGGAAAAGATGCCCAGCAGAATTGGAGAGGACGGCAGCAGGAGCACAAGGCTAGAAAAGGACAGGACTGTCCCAAGGAGCATCACACTCCGGCAGCCGCCCACCAAGCCCCCACACGGCGACAACGAGCTGAGCGGGGAGGGGGTGTAAAGTAGTAAAGTCGCACCCCATACCATCCCTGCACCCCCCTTCCCCTTCTGTCTCCCCCTCCGCTCTCTGTCCTACCTCCTCTATAACCCCATACTCTCCCTGTCCCACCAATCACCCCATACCCTCCTTCGCTCCCCCTCCCCCATCATCCTCCCTGCCCGCCCTCCCCCTCACCCAATACCCTCCCTGTCCCCCGTTCCCTTGACCCCCCCCCCCCTTGCCCCAGAATACTCTAAGACCCGTTTAACCAACTCACAAATCCCGACACCTATGGAATGATTTCCTCCATCAGCAGAAAGACCACCAAGATGAGAAAACAAGAATGGACAGCAGAAAGTGAGCTTCAAGGCAATGTATACAATATATATGGGATTACAAACAAATCCAGTGAACTTGGAGAATGTGCAAGAGATGAAAACCCGGACATAATAGCACTCACAGAAACAAAGCTAACGAATATCATAACAAATGCAATGTTTCTGCGGGAATACTACATAGTTAGGAAAGAGAGGGAAGGAAGAGGTGGAGGTGGAGTAGCTCTGCTGATAAAAAGAGAATGTAGTTTTGAAGAGATGGTTATCCAGGGCTGTGAAGGTTTCAGTGACTATATAACTGGTACCATAGCAATTGAGGAACAAAAATTTATAGTAGTAGTCATATGTAACCAACCACCAAATGCCAGAAGACCCATACAGAAATATGATAGAAACAACATAGCTACCATTAATATAAAAGAGAGGACAGCTTCTGTTGCTAGCAGGAACAGATACAGACTGCAAATCATGGAAGACTTCAACCACAGGAAGGTAAATTGGGATAACAGAGACCCACATGGAGAGCAAAGTTACTGAAAGTGGCAATACATAACTTTCTAAGCCAACACTTCAAGGGACCGACAGGAATGAGAGGAAAAGACGAACCAGCAATGCTCGATCTGATATTCACCCTGAATGAGTCGGATATATGGTAAGTTAAGCTTGAAGCCCCCTAGGGAATGAGTGATCACTGTGTACTGATATTTGAGTATCCGGTAGAGCTAGGAGTAATATTTCCCCCCAAAAAACGAGAAAATAAGGAGCTGGCATATCGAAAGGGAAATTATGAGGAATGAGAAAATTCCTAAGAGAAGTTCCATGGGACATAACTCAGAACTAAGACCGTATAAGACATGATGGACTATGCCACTCAAAAGTGTCAGGAGGCAGTGAACAGGTTAATCTCGGCCCAAAAGAAAGAAAATGAAAAGCAAAAGAAGAATCCACTTTTAAAAGGGCACGTAGGCAAGCAAAGGAAAGGAACAAAAGGGCGTGGCGGAACTTCCGAAATAACATAGCCATCGTCTGAAGTGTCACTGTGGGTCCCATACAACACCACCCACCGTCTCAAGTGCAGGGACAACGCTAGGCGTGTTGAATTTATATCATTAAGGAGGTCATGTTCATAAAACAAAAGAGTGAGGAGTACATGGTAATGGGAGAATAGGGCATAACTGGGGGAAGGATAGGGGACGTATATAGGGACGAAGCATATACAAAGATCAACAGCCGATTATTCAGGTGTAGTGGGCGTGGCATGTTGAGCAGTGTCTTCTATGTTGGCGTCTTTATGTTCCGGTCTTGTTCTCATGGTGGGTATAGTGAATAGTTCCGTATTTTGGGTATCTATGGTTGTTCTATTTTTATGTGGATTGTTCAAGAATTTGTAATCATTTTACATCTTGGGGTTTTGTCTATTATACAAGTGCTTTTATTCAACATCTCTCTTGTTAGGGTGATGTCATGGGCTCTTGTTATACTCTTGTTATATCAGTACAAGATCTTGTTTTCTTATAATAGTGTCTGTTCTGTGTTGATCTGAGTAGTGAACCTGTGGTGAACCAGTGGTGAACCAGTGGCGAACCAGTGGTGAACCAATGGTGAACCAGTGGTGAACCAGTGGTCAACCAGTGGTCAACCAGTGGTCAACCAATGGTCAACCAGTAGTGAACCAGTGGCGAACCAGTGGTGAACCAGTGGCGAACCTGTGGTCAACCAGTCATGAACCAGTGGTCAGTCAGTGGTGAACCAGTGGTAAGTCAGTGGTGAAACAGTGGTCAACCAGTAGTCAGTCAGTGGTGAAACAGTGGTCAACCAGTGATCAGTCAGTGGTGAAACAGTGGTGAACCAGTGGCGAACCAGTGGCGAACCAGTGGTCAGTCAGTGGTGAAACAGTGGTCAACCAGTGATCAGTCAGTGGTGAAACAGTGGTCAACCAGTGGTCAGTCAGTGGTCAACCAGTGGTCAACCAGTGGTCAACCAGTGGTCAGTTAGTGGTGAACCACTGGTCAACCAGTGGTCAACTCACCTTCTAAACACCTGACACAGGTATATGTGTCAGACAAGACACCCGACGTTGTATGCATGTATATCTGTGTGGTGTCACGACATAACACTCGTCAGTGAATGTGACCTTCACATACACCACACATTTAGTTGTTGATTTATTGTGCATGATTATTGCCCGAGTATTCTGTTTGGGACTCCTGTGACCCTTTGCACACCGGCATGTTAGGTACGCCGTGTTAGTTATTGGCTGTCAATCATGTTAAGTTAGGTTTTTGTCCACGAGTGATAATATCCTTACTGAGGTCAATCTAAAGTAAATCAAGCCCCCATTTTATTAGTGGTTAAGTATAAATAAACTAATGTTAAGCATAATGCAGTGTTTCCGTTGAACCACTTCCAAATAGTGCTAAATACTTTACTCTTAAACTTTCAGCCCCAGGTGTCTTCAACACCGAGTTGCCTATTAGTCACTAAACTATATATGTGAGGAGGACCCCAGGAGTCCCTTAAATTGATGTAATTACATTGAGGAGATTCCCACGACCAGTGTGGATCAGGACCCGGTGAAGGCAGTCTGAGAGGAGACCAACAAGGACTCTTACTCGACCGTGCTCCCAGACCTTTTTTTTTTTATTTATTTTTTTTTTTTTTTATTTTTATTTTTACATGCAAGCATGCGTAGAACGTACAAGAAAAACAGAACAAATATAACATAGAACAAAGTACAAAGCACACATATGTACAAGGACAAAGGAACAAATCAATAGAAGACCAGCCAGAAGGGCTGACCACAAAAAAATGCATATACAAACAATACACAATTAGTAATACAGTGTAAAACAAACATAAGGGAAAACCCCAGGACAAAATGCACACAAAACAAGCCTGCTAACACCTCAAATACATACAGAGAGGCGAGAAACATACAAGAATAAGGACAATAACAATAAAGAAAACAGATCCGCCATAACAAACGGAAGGCAAAACATAAAGAGCACACGCCAACAGCCTGAAGGGCACACAATATGACAAACAAGCGCACACGACATCCATAACCGAACACACTAACGCATAGGATCCGCACACCCCCCCACGAGCCATACAAAAAACCCACAAAACAAACCGGAGCACGCAGGAACCGGGAAACAATACCCACCCCACCCACCCACATACACACCCCACAACCAGGCAACACAAAATACATAGAAATCACTTGCGAGGAACCTCGTAAGAAATGTACTTCTCCGGGAACTGCTCACGAGGATATTTCGACTTGTAAGCTTCCCAGACGAGATCTTCAAGGTCGGTAGGGTTTTTGATCCCCCGCGCTCGAGCGGGTATCATAAACTCGGGAACATCTATATCTGGCGGCATCGGCCAAAGCCTAAGGTCACTGACGCAAGTCGCATAACGAGGCTGGGGAGCGCCAACCACGCCCTTCGAGGAAGCAGATGACACCGGAGAAGCGGACGAGGGACGCCGAGCCTGCCACGCCTTCGCCATCGGAGCAGGTGTCGGACGCTGAGACGACAGCACTTCCACGGATACCGCAGGAGACACGGAAGGGACTGCAGGAAACGGAAGAGGCGGCAAGACCGCTGCCGAGGAAACGGGTAACGAGGAAGGGGCCACAGAACATCCAGAGCGAGCATCCTTTCTCAACATCACCACCAGGCCACCCCGCTCACCACCAACTACAGCAGGGGGAACCACCGCCCACGAAGAACCGGAGCCATCCGACGCAGGACCCTCGGACACCGGACCAGAGGTTGAGGCCGAAACGCCGGCACCGGCATCCTCAGGCAAGTGTACCTCCGCCACCACCGTAGTGTGCACCACATCCGGAGCCACGCCACCGTCAACGGAAGGACGACACTCGTCGAAGTCGCCAACATCAGCCCACACAGAAGAACGCCGGGAACGCTTAGGCTCGGGCCGCACATCATCAGACCCGGAGGCAGACTCAGCGACCCGCGCAGCACCAACCGAGCGAACCGACGCACGCCGCAGCACGGCAGCCTCCTCAACCACACGGGGCACCAGGCCAGGCACAGGAGGGAATTCCGGATCCACCTCAGCTCCCAGCACAGCCGGGACAGACGGCGAGGGTGCAGGGACCGGGACAGACACAGCAGAGGAAGAACTGGAAGACGAGGGGACCGAGCAAACGGCAGGCGGAAGAGGCTCAGGGACACCAGCTGGAGCACTAGGCGAGGACCCAACCTCCGGAGGAGATGCGGCAACAACAGGGGGCGCAACAGGCGGAGCAACAGCTGCTACAGAGGGCACCTCCTCAGCCGAAGAGACTTCCATACCCACCGAATCATCCCCCACAGGAAGGGCGGGAAATCCTCCTCACTGAAGAGGTTCACTGGTGCAACAGGAGGCGCAGAACAGTCAGCAGCCTGATGGCCCAAAAGACCACAACGATAACACGTCCGCGGCTGACGGGCGTAAAACACCCGAACGTTGAACCCCATAAGGCGCACAGAGGACGGAATATCCGCCCGGAGTCTCATGCCCAGGGTGCGAATGTCAGACCTCACACCCTTAAGAGGACTAGAAGACACCACGTTCACTCTCACACTAACAACTGCGCCAAACCGCCCGAAATACCGCCGTAGCAGAGCCTCTGGAAACTCCAAGGGAGCCCCATGCACACTGATGTAAGTAAGTGCACCACTTCTATCCGAGAGGGTGACAGTGCCCGCACCATCCGGCAGGGGCAGTGTCCGCCCCTCGTATCGCCGGAGAAAATCGCGATACGCCGCCTCCTCTGCAAACTTCACAATGGCCCTACGGGCCGTTACCAACTCTACCCCATAAATCGCAAACACAGGGACAGAGAGCAGTTCACAAGCCAGGGCAATCTCCGGGTAACCAGCCCGCACAGAGAACTCTAGTCCCACAGACTGAGCCCGGACGACTGGGGGTAGAGGGACCCCCATCGTAACGCCACGTCAGCACAGGCGAGCAGACACACACCCGCCCCCAACCGGCCGAAACGGGCAAACAACACCAAACTGCTGGAGCGCCGATTCAACACGTCCGCCCCGCACCGAAGCTAGGGCCAGACTCACCTTGCTCCCAGACCTTGTACGCTCGCCCTCGTATCTGATGGGTTCCGACAGCTTCGTGAAGCGTCTGCCATATACACATGTGTGACCTTGCACGCCATTGTAGTCATGAAAAGTAAAACCCCACAATGGTACTGGAGGTGGTGATGGTTGGGGTGAGAGTGGTACTGGAGGTGGTGTTAGCTGGGATGAGAGTGGTACTGCAGGTGGTGATGGTTGGGGTGAGAGTGGTACTGGAGGTGGTGATGGTTGGGGTGAGAGTGGTACTGGAGGTGGTGATGGTTGGGATGAGAGTGGTACTGGAGGTGGTGATGGTTGGGGTGAGAGTGGTACTGGAGGTGGTGTTAGCTGGGATGAGAGTGGTACTGGAGGTGGTGATGGTTGGGGTGAGAGTGGTACTGGAGGTGGTGTTAGCTGGGATGAGAGTGGTACTGAAGGTGGTGATGGTTGGGGTGAGAGTGGTACTGGAGGTGGTGTTAGCTGGGATGAGAGTGGTACTGGAGGTGGTGATGGTTGGGGAGAGAGTGGTACTGGAGGGGGTGTTGGTTGGGGTGAGAGTGGTACTGGAGGTGGAGATGGTTGGGATGAGAGTGGTACTGGAGGTGGTGTTAGCTGGGATGAGTGGTACTGGAGGTGGTGATGGTTGAGGTGAGAGTGGTACTGGAGGTGGTGTTAGCTGGGATGAGAGTGGTACTGGAGGTGGTGATGGTTGGGATGAGAGTGGTACTGGAGGTGGTGTTAGCTGGGATGATAGTGGTACTGGAGGTGGTGATGGTTGGGATGAGAGTGGTACTGGAGGTGGTGATGGTTGGGATGAGAGTGGTACTGGAGGTGGTGATGGTTGGGGTGAGAGTGGTACTGGAGGTGGTGTTAGCTGGGATGAGAGTGGTACTGGAGGTGGTGTTAGCTGGGGTGAGAGTGGTACTGGAGGTGGTGATGGTTGGGATGAGAGTGGTACTGGAGGTGGTGTTAGCTGGGGTGAGAGTGGTACTGGAGGTGGTGATGGTTGGGATGAGAGTGGTGCCCTAGGGCCATGGTACACCGTCTCTGATTGGTTGAGAGGGGTAGGCCGCTGTGTGCCTCCCTTTGATTGGTTCTTTTGAGGCAGAGCCCGGGAAGCCGGTGTTCCTGCCCCAAGACATCATTCTGCTCCAGTCACCACCCCAGCCTGACGTCTCTCTCTTGCCCATTCGGCCAAATTGGGTAAGACGACGTCGTGATGACTGTCGCCTCAGCTCCCCCACTCCCGCCCCCACCAAGACCGCCAGCTGCACAGACAGAATCCAGCTGGAATCCTCGTTGAGGGGTTGATAGATAGGGAACGAGTGAGAGAAATCTTGGATCGTGGGTAATTTGCATACGAGGAGCAACAGACTCGTGGGTCCCCACTCCAGTGATTATAAACGTTCTAATTCCTGCTAGTGCTTTGTAGCAGTCGAGGGGAACGGGGAAATTCGTGCCAAGTGTTCAGGGGCAGTTTTCTCATAGAAATTCGTGGAAATCTCAAGTCAGTGTTTTGGCGCCAAAGTGATGGGAGTACTACGCTTGCTCGGGAGGGGGTAGGCTGCCACAGTCTACCCCCCGCCACCTAGCGCGCCGCCACCTACACCACCTACCGCCACCTAGCGCGCCGCCACCTACACCACCTACCGCCACCTAGCGCGCCGCCACCTACACCACCTACCGCCACCTAGCGCGCCGCCACCTACACCACCTACACCACCTAGCGCGCCGCCACCTACACCACCTACCACCACCTAGCGCGCCACCACCTACACCACCTACTGCCACCAAGCGCGCCGCCACCTACACCACCTACCGCCACCTAGCGCGCCGCCACCTACACCACCTACCGCCACCTAGCGCGCCGCCACCTACACCACCTACCGCCACCTAGCGCGCCGCCACCTACACCACCTACCACCACCTAGCGCGCCGCCACCTACACCACCTACCGCCACCTAGCGCGCCGCCACCTACACCACCTACCGCCACCTAGCGCGCCACCACCTACACCACCTACCGCCACCTAGCGCGCCGCCACCTACACCACTTACCGCCACCTACACCACCTACCGCCAGCTAGCGCGCCGCCACCTACACCACCTACTGCCACCTAGCGCGCCGCCACCTACACCACCTACTGCCACCTAGCGCGCAGCCACCTACACCACCTACCGCCACCTAGCGCGCCGCCACCTACACCACCTACCGCCACCTAGCGCGCCGCCACCTAGCGCGCCGCCACCTACACCACCTATTGCCACCTAGCGCGCCGCCACCTACACCACCTACCGCCACCTAGCGCGCCGCCACCTACACCACCTACCGCCACCTAGCGCGCCGCCACCTACTGCCACCTAGCGCGCCGCCACCTACACCACCTACCGCCACCTAGCGCGCCGCCACCTATACCACCTACCGCCACCTAGCGCGCCGCCACCTACACCACCTACCGCGCCGCCACCTACACCACCTACTGCCACCTAGCGCGCCGCCACCTACACCCCCTACCTCCACCTAGCGCGCCGCCACCTACACCACCTACCGCGCCGCCACCTACACCACCTACTGCCACCTAGCGCGCCGCCACCTATACCACCTACCTCCACCTAGCGCGCCGCCACCTACCGCGCCGCCACCTACACCACCTAGCGCGCCGCACCCTACACCACCTAGCGCGCCGCCACGTACACCACCTACCGCCACCTAGCGCGCCGCCACCTACACCACCTACCGCCACCTAGCGCGCCGCCACCTACACCACCTACCGCCACCTAGCGCGCCGCCACCTACACCACCTACCGCCACCTAGCGCGCCGCCACCTACACCACCTACCGCCACCTAGCGCGCCGCCACCTACACCACCTACCGCCACCTAGCGCGCCGCCACCTACCGTGCCGTGAGCCAGCCACCCGCCAGCAGGGTGCCTGAAGTACCGGCACTTGATTGACTGTGGGAAGAGAACCGTCATTTTAGAATAACGTAAACGTGGTGATTAACGTTCTTAATCACCTGAATTGGTCTGAGTATGGAAGCCTCGGACGGAATTCAGACCTTAATGTAAATTGCTGAGCCAGTGTGAAAAGTTGCGTATTAATTGATTAATTATTGATCTTGAGGATAGTAATTAATAACTCTAAGGGTAATCACGAGTGATTACCGTTCTCTTATCACTTTGGACATTGTAAATCAGAATTTACCATCGTTGAGTGATAGTAACCGATAATGTAAAGTAACGTAAATTAACCTAACTAGTAAAGAGATTAATCAGCTGTATGGAAGTACAGGGATTAATGGGATATACTCACTGATTGCTCGACGGGTAGAGTATTTATGTAATTTCCGCGTTACTAGGGACAGTTGTAAGAGTTAATAAATTAACGTAAATGTTACCTTGTTATTAACGTAAATGTTACTTTGTCATTAACGTAAATCAATTGTTATTGATTGTTGATCGTCCGTGGGACGGAGTGTTAACGTAATATAAAGATTAATTCGAGGAAGGGTTGATGGAGTTGCCAGTGAACCCATTAGTCATTGTTGTCATTGACAGGCTACTGATATGAGAGCATTGCAACCGCTAGTGCAGGTGTGGACTGCACAGAGGTGTAGAACAGTTAGGAGGTTACTGGAGACGTGTCTCAGAACCTACTGTGTCATAGTTACAGGTGTGATTATAGATCTGTTATTGCCTGCTTGTTTGATTCCTCTGTGTTCACGCTTATGTTCCAGTTAGTTCATTATACAGTCCGAGGGGCAGGGGCCAGATTCACGAAAGCACTTACGAACCTGTACATCTTTTATCAATCTTTGGCGGCTTTGTTTACAATTATTAAACAGTTAATGAGCTCCGAAGCACCAGGAGGCTGTTTATAACAATAACAACAGTTGACTGACAACTTTTCATGCTTGTAAACTGTTTAATAAATGTAAACAAAGCCGTCAAAGATTGAGGAAAGATGTACACGTTCGTAAGTGCTTGCGTAAGTGCTTTCGTGAATCTGGCCCCTGGTGTCTAGCTGACATTGATAGTGTCACAGGAAGGATCTCGAGTAACGTCATTGATATTTCTTTTGTTTTTGTTGTAGTAGTTAGTACTTTATTGAATAAACTAAGTTGTTATGTTGAACATTGTCTGCGTTACACCGCACACATTTATATGGTTCTGTAAGTGTACTGTCACACTCGACTATTAAATTGAAACTGATTCTTGAGTTTTGGACCAAATATACGGCACCACACAACAATAAATTATTGTTGTGAGAGCCCAGGACCTACTCGTTAGATTCGCTTCGGGGAATGGCGAAGGTCGACGGCCGATAGTGGAGGGGATTTAAACTTTTTGGGGTCTCTCTGCGTTTGCCTAGTCAATTGTTCATAAATGGTCCCAGAGTGAGGAATGAGCTGCTTACTACACTGGTGTGTTAGCTAAGCAAGTCCTTCCTCAGGCGACCTAATTGAATATCACGACAGGAATAAAGGTTAAAAGAATTAAAGAAATTTTTTAGAAATTTTCAGAGCTCAATTCCTTACTATTCCATATTCCATATCCTCAAACTCTCACAAGTGGTACTGGAGGTGGTGATGGTTGGGATGAGAGTGGTACTGGAGGTGGTGTTAGCTGGGATGAGAGTGGTACTGGAGGTAGTGATAGTTGGGATGAGAGTGGTACTGGAGGTGGTGATGGTTGGGATGAGAGTGGTACTGGAGGTGGTGGTAGCTGGGATGAGAGTGGTACTGGAGGTGGTGATGGTTGGGAAGAGAGTGGTACTGGAGGTGGTGTTAACTGGGATGAGAGTGGTACTGGAGGTGGTGATGGTTGGGATGAGAGTGGTACTGGAGGTGGAGATGGTTGGGATGAGAGTGGTACTGGAGGTGGTGATGGTTGGGATGAGAGTGGTACTGGAGGTGGTGATGGTTGGGATGAGAGTGGTACTGGAGGTGGTGATGGTTGGGAAGAGAGTGGTACTGGATGTGGTGGTAGCTGGGATGAGAGTGGTACTGGAGGTGGTGTTAGCTGGGATGAGAGTGGTACTGGAGGTGGTGATGGGTGGGAAGAGAGTGGTACTGGAGGTGGTGTTAGCTGGGATGAGAGTGGTACTGGAGGTGGTGTTAGATGGGATGAGAGTGGTACTGGAGGTGGTGATGGTTGGGATGAGAGTGGTACTGGAGGTGGTGATGGTTGGGATGAGAGTGGTACTGGAGGTGGTGATGGTTGGGAAGAGAGTGGTACTGGATGTGGTGGTAGCTGGGATGAGAGTGGTACTGGAGGTGGTGTTAGCTGGGATGAGAGTGGTACTGGAGGTGGTGATGGGTGGGAAGAGAGTGGTACTGGAGGTGGTGTTAGCTGGGATGAGAGTTGTTGTTGTTGAAGGGACGACGACGTTTCGGTCCGTCCTGGACCATTCTCAAGTCGATTGTGATGAGGAGGTCGAGACAGGCAATAAATAGGCAAGAGAGAGCTGAGGAGGAAAGTAAGGTGTAGGGGATAGTAGTAATAATGAGAACTGCAGAGGGCCTATTGGCCCATACAAGGCAGCTCCCATTATAACCACCGATGTTGTTGTTGTTGTTGTTGTGTTGATTTAGGGGCGACGACGATCGTGGCATCGGATGCGCCCCGGCGGACCCGTTAAGGGTGAATCGCGATGCCTGGAAAGGTGAAACGCCAGGCCAAATCGCAAAACGAGTGACGCCAATCACTAGAAACTAATATGCCATACGGCAAATAAACGCACAGTCAGGCAGATGATTGGGGAGTCCCAGGAGTCCCTCGGGGTGACAAGCACCGGCCCCGTTCCACACAGAGAACACCAGGTAACAAAACCAAAACTCGGACACCAACTAAAACGCAAAAAGTCATCCAGTGTCCCCAGGCAGGGCAGAAGCCGGCCGCCCACCACGGCTGAGGGCACACCAGGAGCCCACCAAGACCCGCCAACCCCCGGCACCTCTCGGCAAAGCCAGCCCCCGAACACCGTCACACCGCCGGGAGAACCAGCCAGAACACGCCAAAAAAAAAATCTATCAACACTCCCATGACCCAAGGCGATATGTGCGCCAGGCGTCGTACAATCGGACCGTTGAAGAGGGATGCCAGACGGCAGCAGCGAAGCCAAAACGCGAAAACAGGACGTGATCCGGCGGCTCCCAGGCGGAGGAGGTGTCCAGACGTCCGCTCGTCGTCAAGGTTGAACCAGCTCTGGGACGAGAGTGGTACTGGAGGTGGTGTTAGCTGGGATGAGAGTGGTACTGGAGGTGGTGATGGTTGGGATGAGAGTGGTACTGGAGGTGGTGTTAGCTGCGATGAGAGTGGTACTGGAAGTGGTTTCAGCTGGTATGAGATTGGTACTGGAGGTGGTGTTAGCTGGGATGAGAGTGGTACTGGAGGTGGTGATGGTTGGGGTGAGAGTGGTACTGGAGGTGGTGTTAGCTGGGGTGAGAGTGGTACTGGAGGTGGTGATGGTTGGGGTGAGAGTGGTACTGGAGGTGGTGTTAGCTGGGATGAGAGTGGTACTGGAGGTGGTGTTAGCTGGGGTGAGAGTGGTGCTGGAGGTGGTGTTAGCTGGGGTGTGAGTGGTACTGGAGGTGGTGTTAGCTGGGAAGATAGTGGTACTGGAGGTGGTGATGGTTGGGATGAGAGTGGTACTGGAGGTGGTGTTAGCTGGGATGAGAGTGGTACTGGAGGTGGTGTTAGCTGGGATGATAGTGGTACTGGAGGTGGTGATGGTTGGGATGAGAGTGGTACTGGAGGTGGTCATGGTTGGGATGAGAGTGGTACTGGAGGTGGTGTTAGCTGGGGTGAGAGTGGTACTGGAGGTGGTGTTAGCTGGGATGAGAGTGGTACTGGAGGTGGTGATGGTTGGGATGAGAGTGGTACTGGAGGTGGTGTTAGCTGGGGTGAGAGTGGTACTGGAGGTGGTGTTAGCTGGGGTGAGAGTGGTACTGGAGGTGATGTTAGCTGGGATGAGAGTGGTACTGGAGGTGGTGTTAGCTGGGGTGAGAGTGGTACTGGAGGTGGTGTTAGCTGGGGTAAGAGTGGTACTGGAGGTGGTGATGGTTGGGATGAGAGTGGTACTGGAGGTGGTGTTAGCTGGGATGAGAGTGGTACTGGAGGTGGTGTTAGCTGGGGTGAGAGTGGTACTGGAGGTGGTGTTAGCTGGGATGAGAGTGGTACTGGAGGTGGTGTTAGCTGGGATGAGAGTGGTACTGGAGGTGGTGTTGGTTGGGATGAGAGTGGTACTGGAGGTGGTGTTAGCTGGGATGATAGTGGTACTGGAGGTGGTGATGGTTGGGATGAGAGTGGTACTGGAGGTGGTCATGGTTGGGATGAGAGTGGTACTGGAGGTGGTGTTAGCTGGGGTGAGAGTGGTACTGGAGGTGGTGTTAGCTGGGATGAGAGTGGTACTGGAGGTGGTGTTAGCTGGGATGAGAGTGGTACTGGAGGTGGTGTTAGCTGGGATGAGAGTGGTACTGGAGGTCGTGTTAGCTGGGATGATAGTGGTACTGGAGGTGGCGATGGTTGGGATGAGAGTGGTACTGGAGGTGGTGTTAGCTGGAATGAGAGTGGTACTGGAGGTGGTGATGGTTAGGATGAGAGTGGTACTGGAGGTGGTGTTAGCTGGGATGAGAGCGGTACTGGAGGTGGTGTTAGCTGGGATGATAGTGGTACTGGAGGTGGTGATGGTTGGGATGAGAGTGGTACTGGAGGTGGTCATGGTTGGGATGAGAGTGGTACTGGAGGTGGTGTTAGCTGGGATGAGAGTGGTACTGGAGGTGGTGTTAGCTGGGGTGAGAGTGGTACTGGAGGTGGTGTTAGCTGGGATGAGAGTGGTACTGGAGGTGGTGATGGTTGGGATGAGAGTGGTACTGGAGGTGGTGTTAGCTGGGGTGAGAGTGGTACTGGAGGTGGTGTTAGCTGGGGTGAGAGTGGTACTGGAGGTGGTGTTAGCTGGGATGAGAGTGGTACTGGAGGTGGTGTTAGCTGGGGTGAGAGTGGTACTGGAGGTGGTGTTAGCTGGGGTGAGATTGGTACTGGAGGTGGTGTTAGCTGGGGTGAGAGTGGTACTGGAGGTGGTGTTAGCTGGGGTGAGAGTGGTACTGGAGGTGGTGTTAGCTGGGATGAGAGTGGTACTGGAGGTGGTGATGGTTGGGTTGAGAGTGGTACTGGAGGTGCTGTTAGCTGGGATGAGAGTGGTACTGGAGGTGGTGATGGTTGGGATGAGAGTGGTACTGGAGGTGGTGTTAGCTGGGATGAGAGTGGTACTTGAGGTGGTGTTAGCTGGGATGATAGTGGTACTGGAGGTGGTGATGGTTGGGATGAGAGTGGTACTGGAGGTGGTCATGGTTGGGATGAGAGTGGTACTGGAGGTGGTGTTAGCTGGGGTGAGAGTGGTACTGGAGGTGGTGTTAGCTGGGATGAGAGTGGTACTGGAGGTGGTGATGGTTCTGATGAGAGTGGTACTGGAGGTGGTGTTAGCTGGGGTGAGAGTGGTACTGGAGGTGGTGTTAGCTGGGATGAGAGTGGTACTGGAGGTGGTGTTAGCTGGGGTGAGAGTGGTACTGGAGGTGGTGTTAGCTGGGGTGAGAGTGGTACTGGAGGTGGTGTTAGCTGGGGTGAGAGTGGTACTGGAGGTGGTGTTAGCTGGGATGAGAGTGGTACTGGAGGTGGTGTTAGCTAGGATGATAGTGGTACTGGAGGTGGTGTTGGTTGGGATGAGAGTGGTACTGGAGGTGGTGTTAGCTGGGATGATAGTGGTACTGGAGGTGGTGGGATGGTTGGGATGAGAGTGGTACTGGAGGTGGTCATGGTTGGGATGAGAGTGGTACTGGAGGTGGTGTTAGCTGGGGTGAGAGTGGTACTGGAGGTGGTGTTAGCTGGGATGAGAGTGGTACTGGAGGTGGTGTTAGCTGGGGTGAGAGTGGTACTGGAGGTGGTGTTAGCTGGGGTGAGAGTGGTACTGGAGGTGGTGATGGTTGGGATGAGAGTGGTACTGGAGGTGGTCATGGTTGGGATGAGAGTGGTACTGGAGGTGGTGTTAGCTGGGGTGAGAGTGGTACTGGAGGTGGTGTTAGCTGGGATGAGAGTGGTACTGGAGGTGGTGTTAGCTGGGATGAGAGTGGTACTGGAGGTGGTGTTAGCTGGGATGATAGTGGTACTGGAGGTGGTGATGGTTGGGATGAGAGTGGTACTGGAGGTGGTGTTAGCTGGGATGAGAGTGGTACTGGAGGTGGTGATGGTTGGGATGAGAGTGGTACTGGAGGTGGTGTTAGCTGGGATGATAGTGGTACTGGAGGTGGTGTTAGCTGGGATGATAGTGGTACTGGAGGTGGTGATGGTTGGGATGAGAGTGGTACTGGAGGTGGTCATGGTTGGGATGAGAGTGGTACTGGAGGTGGTGTTAGCTGGGGTGAGAGTGGTACTGGAGGTGGTGTTAGCTGGGATGAGAGTGGTACTGGAGGTGGTGATGGTTGGGATGAGAGTGGTACTGGAGGTGGTGTTAGCTGGGGTGAGAGTGGTACTGGAGGTGGTGTTAGCTGGGGTGAGAGTGGTACTGGAGGTGGTGTTAGCTGGGATGAGAGTGGTACTGGAAGTGGTGTTAGCTGGGATGATAGTGGTACTGGAGGTGGTGATGGTTGGGATGAGAGTGGTACTGGAGGTGGTCATGGTTGGGATGAGAGTGGTACTGGAGGTGGTGTTAGCTGGGGTGAGAGTGGTACTGGAGGTGGTGTTAGCTGGGATGAGAGTGGTACTGGAGGTGGTGATGGTTCTGATGAGAGTGGTACTGGAGGTGGTGTTAGCTGGGGTGAGAGTGGTACTGGAGGTGGTGTTAGCTGGGATGAGAGTGGTACTGGAGGTGGTGTTAGCTGGGGTGAGAGTGGTACTGGAGGTGGTGTTAGCTGGGGTGAGAGTGGTACTGGAGGTGGTGTTAGCTGGGGTGAGAGTGGTACTGGAGGTGGTGTTAGCTGGGATGAGAGTGGTACTGGAGGTGGTGTTAGCTAGGATGATAGTGGTACTGGAGGTGGTGTTGGTTGGGATGAGAGTGGTACTGGAGGTGGTGTTAGCTGGGATGATAGTGGTACTGGAGGTGGTGATGGTTGGGATGAGAGTGGTACTGGAGGTGGTCATGGTTGGGATGAGAGTGGTACTGGAGGTGGTGTTAGCTGGGGTGAGAGTGGTACTGGAGGTGGTGTTAGCTGGGATGAGAGTGGTACTGGAGGTGGTGTTAGCTGGGGTACGAGAGTGGTACTGGAGGTGGTGTTAGCTGGGGTGAGAGTGGTACTGGAGGTGGTGATGGTTGGGATGAGAGTGGTACTGGAGGTGGTCATGGTTGGGATGAGAGTGGTACTGGAGGTGGTGTTAGCTGGGGTGAGAGTGGTACTGGAGGTGGTGTTAGCTGGGATGAGAGTGGTACTGGAGGTGGTGTTAGCTGGGATGAGAGTGGTACTGGAGGTGGTGTTAGATGGGATGATAGTGGTACTGGAGGTGGTGATGGTTGGGATGAGAGTGGTACTGGAGGTGGTGTTAGCTGGGATGAGAGTGGTACTGGAGGTGGTGATGGTTGGGATGAGAGTGGTACTGGAGGTGGTGTTAGCTGGGATGAGAGTGGTACTGGAGGTGGTGTTAGCTGGGATGATAGTGGTACTGGAGGTGGTGATGGTTGGGATGAGAGTGGTACTGGAGGTGGTCATGGTTGGGATGAGAGTGGTACTGGAGGTGGTGTTAGCTGGGGTGAGAGTGGTACTGGAGGTGGTGTTAGCTAGGATGAGAGTGGTACTGGAGGTGGTGATGGTTGGGATGAGAGTGGTGCTGGAGGTGGTGTTAGCTGGGGTGAGAGTGGTACTGGAGGTGAGTGGTACTGGAGGTGGGTTAGCTGGGATGAGAGTGGTACTGGAGGTGGTGTTAGCTGGGATGACTGGAGTGGTACTGGGGTGAGGTGGTACTGGAGGTGGTGTTAGCTGGGTGAGAGTGAGAGTGGTACTGGAGGTGGTACTGGAGGTGGTGTTAGCTGGGGTGAGAGTGGTACTGGAGGTGGTGTTAGGGATGAGAGTGGTACTGGAGGTGATGGTTGGGATGAGAGTGGTACTGGAGGTGCTGTTAGCTGGGATGAGAGTGGTACTGGAGGTGCTGTTAGCTGGGATGAGAGTGGTACTGGAGGTGGTGATGGTTGGGATGAGAGTGGTACTGGAGGTGGTGTTAGCTGGGATGATAGTGGTACTGGAGGTGGTGATGGTTGGGATGAGAGTGGTACTGGAGGTGGTCATGGTTGGGATGAGAGTGGTACTGGAGGTGGTGTTAGCTGGGGTGAGAGTGGTACTGGAGGTGGTGTTAGCTGGGATGAGAGTGGTACTGGAGGTGGTGGTAGCTGGGATGAGAGTGGTACTGGAGGTGGTGGTAGCTGGGATGAGAGTTGTTGTTGTTGAAGGGACGACGACGTTTCGGTCCGTCCTGGACCATTCTCAAGTCGATTGTGATGAGGAGGTCGAGACAGGCAATAAATAGGCAAGAGAGAGCTGAGGAGGAAAGTAAGGTGTAGGGGATAGTAGTAATAATGAAAACTGCAGAGGGTCTATTGGCCCATACAAGGCAGCTCCCATTATAACCACCGATGTTGTTGTTGTTGTTGTTGTGTTGATTTAGGGGCGACGACGATCGTGGGATCGGATGCGCCCCGGCGGACCCGTTAAGGGTGAATCGCGATGCCTGGAAAGGTGAAACGCCAAGCCAAATCGCAAAACGAGTGACGCCAATCACTAGAAACTAAAATGCCATACGGCAAATAAACGCACAGTCAGGCAGATGATTGGGGAGTCCCAGGAGTCCCTCAGGGTGACAAGCACCGGCCCCGTTCCACACAGAGAACACCAGGTAACAAAACCAAAACTCAGACACCAACTAAAATGCAAAAAGTCATCCAGTGTCCCCAGGCAGAGCAGAAGCCGGCCGCCCACCACGGCTGAGGGCACACCAGGAGCCCACCAAAACCCACCAACCCCCGGCACCTCTCGGCCAAGCCGGCCCCCGAACACCGTCACCCCGCCGGGAGAACCAGCCAGAACACGCAAAAAAAAAAATCTATCAACACTCCCATGACCCAAGGCGATATGTGCGCCAGGCGTCGTACAATCGGACCGTTGAAGAGGGATGCCAGACGGCAGCAGCGAAGCCAAAACGCGAAAACAGGACGTGATCCGGCGGCTCCCAGGCGGAGGAGGTGTCCAGACGTCCGCTCGTCGTCAAGGTTGAACCAGCTCTGGGATGAGAGTGGTACTGGAGGTGGTGATGGTTGGGATGAGAGTGGTACTGGAGGTGGTGTTAGCTGGGATGAGAGTGGTACTGGAGGTGGTGTTAGCTGGGGTGAGAGTGGTACTGGAGGTGGTGTTAGCTGGGATGAGAGTGGTACTGGAGGTGGTGTTAGCTGGGGTGAGAGTGGTATGGTGTTAGGGAGTGGTAGCTGGGATGAGGTGGTACTGGAGGTGGTGATGGTTGGGATGAGCTGGGGTGGTGTTAGCTGGGATGAGAGTGGTACTGGAGGTGGTGTTAGCTGGATAGGTGGTGATGGTTGGGATGAGAGTGGTACTGGAGGTGGTGGTTGGATGAGAGTGGTACTGGAGGTGGTCATGGTTGGGATGAGAGTGGTACTGGAGGTGGTGTTAGCTGGGGTGAGAGTGGTACTGGAGGTGGTGTTAGCTGGGATGAGAGTGGTACTGGAGGTGGTGTTAGCTGGGATGAGAGTGGTACTGAGGTGGTGTTAGCTGGTACTGGAGGTGGTGTTAGCTGGGATGAGAGTGGTACTGGAGGTGGTGTTAGCTGGGATGATAGTGGTACTGGAGGTGGTGGAGGTGGTGAGTTGGGATGAGAGTGGTACTGGAGGTGGTCATGGTTGGGATGAGAGTGGTACTGGAGGTGGTATTAGCTGGGATGAGAGTGGTACTGGAGGTGGTGTTAGCTGGGATGATAGTGGTACTGGAGGTGGTGATGGTTGGGATGAGAGTGGTACTGGAGGTGGTCATGGTTGGGATGAGAGTGGTACTGGAGGTGGTGTTAGCTGGGGTGAGAGTGGTACTGGAGGTGGTGTTAGCTGGGATGAGAGTGGTACTGGAGGTGGTGATGGTTGGGATGAGAGTGGTACTGGAGGTGGTGTTAGCTGGGGTGAGAGTGGTACTGGAGGTGGTGTTAGCTGGGATGAGAGTGGTACTGGAGGTGGTGTTAGCTGGGATGAGAGTGGTACTGGAGGTGGTGTTAGCTGGGGTGAGAGTGGTACTGGAGGTGGTGTTAGCTGGGGTGAGAGTGGTACTGGAGGTGGTGTTAGCTGGGGTGAGAGTGGTACTGGAGGTGGTGTTAGCTGGGATGAGAGTGGTACTGGAGGTGGTGTTAGCTGGGGTGAGAGTGGTACTGGAGGTGGTGTTAGCTGGGATGAGAGTGGTACTGGAGGTGGTGATGGTTGGGTTGAGAGTGGTACTGGAGGTGCTGTTAGCTGGGATGAGAGTGGTACTGGAGGTGGTGATGGTTGGGATGAGAGTGGTACTGGAGGTGGTGTTAGCTGGGATGAGAGTGGTACTGGAGGTGGTGTTAGCTGGGATGATAGTGGTACTGGAGGTGGTGATGGTTGGGATGAGAGTGGTACTGGAGGTGGTCATGGTTGGGATGAGAGTGGTACTGGAGGTGGTGTTAGCTGGGGTGAGAGTGGTACTGGAGGTGGTGTTAGCTGGGATGAGAGTGGTACTGGAGGTGGTGATGGTTCTGATGAGAGTGGTACTGGAGGTGGTGTTAGCTGGGGTGAGAGTGGTACTGGAGGTGGTGTTAGCTGGGGTGAGAGTGGTACTGGAGGTGGAGTTAGCTGGGGTGAGAGTGGTACTGGAGGTGGTGTTAGCTGGGATGAGAGTGGTACTGGAGGTGGTGTTAGCTAGGATGATAGTGGTACTGGAGGTGGTGTTGGTTGGGATGAGAGTGGTACTGGAGGTGGTGTTAGCTGGGATGATAGTGGTACTAGAGGTGGTGATGGTTGGGATGAGAGTGGTACTGGAGGTGGTCATGGTTGGGATGAGAGTGGTACTGGAGGTGGTGTTAGCTGGGGTGAGAGTGGTACTGGAGGTGGTGTTAGCTGGGATGAGAGTGGTACTGGAGGTGGTGTTAGCTGGGGTGAGAGTGGTACTGGAGGTGGTGTTAGCTGGGGTGAGAGTGGTACTGGAGGTGGTGATGGTTGGGATGAGAGTGGTACTGGAGGTGGTCATAGTTGGGATGAGAGTGGTACTGGAGGTGGTGTTAGCTGGGGTGAGAGTGGTACTGGAGGTGGTGTTAGCTGGGATGAGAGTGGTACTGGAGGTGGTGTTAGCTGGGATGAGAGTGGTACTGGAGGTGGTGTTAGCTGGGATGATAGTGGTACTGGAGGTGGTGATGGTTGGGATGAGAGTGGTACTGGAGGTGGTGTTAGCTGGATGAGAGTGGTACTGGAGGTGGTGATGGTTGGGATGAGAGTGGTACTGGAGGTGGTGTTAGCTGGGATGATAGTGGTACTGGAGGTGGTGTTAGCTGGATGATAGTGGTACTGGAGGTGGTGATGGTTGGGATGAGAGTGGTACTGGAGGTGGTCATGGTTGGGATGAGAGTGGTACTGGAGGTGGTGTTAGCTGGGGTGAGAGTGGTACTGGAGGTGGTGTTAGCTGGGATGAGAGTGGTACTGGAGGTGGTGATGGTTGGGATGAGAGTGGTACTGGAGGTGGTGTTAGCTGGGGTGAGAGTGGTACTGGAGGTGGTGTTAGCTGGGGTGAGAGTGGTACTGGAGGTGGTGTTAGCTGGGATGAGAGTGGTACTGGAGGTGGTGTTAGCTGGGGTGAGAGTGGTACTGGAGGTGGTGTTAGCTGGGGTGAGAGTGGTACTGGAGGTGGTGTTAGCTGGGGTGAGAGTGGTACTGGAGGTGGTGTTAGCTGGGATGAGAGTGGTACTGGAGGTGGTGTTAGCTGGGGTGAGAGTGGTACTGGAGGTGGTGTTAACTGGGATGAGAGTGGTACTGGAGGTGGTGATGGTTGGGATGAGAGTGGTACTGGAGGTGCTGTTAGCTGGGATGAGAGTGGTACTGGAGGTGGTGATGGTTGGGATGAGAGTGGTACTGGAGGTGGTGTTAGCTGGGATGATAGTGGTACTGGAGGTGGTGATGGTTGGGATGAGAGTGGTACTGGAGGTGGTCATGGTTGGGATGAGAGTGGTACTGGAGGTGGTGTTAGCTGGGGTGAGAGTGGTACTGGAGGTGGTGTTAGCTGGGATGAGAGTGGTACTGGAGGTGGTGATGGTTCTGATGAGAGTGGTACTGGAGGTGGTGTTAGCTGGGGTGAGAGTGGTACTGGAGGTGGTGTTAGCTGGGATGAGAGTGGTACTGGAGGTGGTGTTAGCTGGGGTGAGAGTGGTACTGGAGGTGGTGTTAGCTGGGGTGAGAGTGGTACTGGAGGTGGTGTTAGCTGGGGTGAGAGTGGTACTGGAGGTGGTGATGGTTGGGATGAGAGTGGTACTGGAGGTGGTGTTAGCTGGGATGAGAGTGGTACTGGAGGTGGTGATGGTTGGGGTGAGAGTGGTACTGGAGGTGGTGTTAGCTGGGGTAAGAGTGGTACTGGAGGTGGTGTTAGCTGGGGTGAGAGTGGTACTGGAGGTGGTGTTAGCTGGGGTGAGAGTGGTACTGGAGGTGCGGCGTTATCACTGTTATCAGTCTCTGGCGGATGTGTCCATATCTGTGTGTGGGACAGCTTCCACTCCTCTCAGTTGTCTTTTATGGCTCCACAGTGTGTTGTGGAACCTGAAGCTGGCCACTGTGTAGTGAACTACCAGGTTGTTGTGTTGTGTTGAGGAACCTGAAGCTGGCCACTGTGTAGTGAACTACCAGGTTGTTGTGTTGTGTTGAGGAACCTGAAGCTGGCCACTGTGTAGTGAACTACCAGGTTGTTGTGTTGTGTTGAGGAACCTGAAGCTGGCCACTGTGTAGTGAACTACCAGGTTGTTGTGTTGAGGAACCTGAAGCTGGCCACTGTGTAGTGAACTACCAGGTTGTTGTGTTGAGGAACCTGAAGCTGGCCACTGTGTAGTGAACTACCAGGTTGTTGTGTTGAGGAACCTGAAGCTGGCCACTGTGTAGTGAACTACCAGGTTGTTGTGTTGTGTTGAGGAACCTGAAGCTGGCCACTGTGTAGTGAACTACCAGGTTGTTGTGTTGAGGAACCTGAAGCTGGCCACTGTGTAGTGAACTACCAGGTTGTTGTGTTGTGTTGAGGAACCTGAAGCTGGCCACTGTGTAGTGAACTACCAGGTTTTGTGTTGAGGAACCTGAAGCTGGCCACTGTGTAGTGAACTACCAGGTTGTTGTGTTGTGTTGAGGAACCTGAAGCTGGCCACTGTGTAGTGAACTACCAGGTTGTTGTGTTGTGTTGAGGAACCTGAAGCTGGTCACTGTGTAGTGAACTACCAGGTTGTTTGTGTTGAGGAACCTGAAGCTGGCCACTGTGTAGTGAACTACCAGGTTGTTGTGTTGAGGAACCTGAAGCTGGCCACTGTGTAGTGAACTACCAGGTTGTTGTGTTGAGGAACCTGAAGCTGGCCACTGTGTAGTGAACTACCAGGTTGTTGTGTTGAGGAACCTGAAGCTGGCCACTGTGTAGTGAACTACCAGGTTGTTGTGTTGAGGAACCTGAAGCTGGCCACTGTGTAGTGAACTACCAGGTTGTTGTGTTGAGGAACCTGAAGCTGGCCACTGTGTAGTGAACTACCAGGTTGTACCAGGTGTTGTGTTGAGGAACCTGAAGCTGGCCACTGTGTAGTGAACTACCAGGTTGTTGTGTTGAGGAACCTGAAGCTGGCCACTGTGTAGTGAACTACCAGGTTGTTGTGTTGAGGAACCTGAAGCTGGCCACTGTGTAGTGAACTACCAGGTTGTTGTGTTGAGGAACCTGAAGCTGGTCACTGTGTAGTGACTGTGTAGTGAACTACCAGGTTGTTGTGTTGAGGAACCTGAAGCTGGTCACTGTGTAGTGAACTACCAGGTTGTTGTGTTGAGGAACCTGAAGCTGGCCACTGTGTAGTGAACTACCAGGTTGTTGTGTTGAGGAACCTGAAGCTGGCCACTGTGTAGTGAACTACCAGGTTGTTGTGTTGTGTTGAGGAACCTGAAGCTGGCCACTGTGTAGTGAACTACCAGGTTGTTGTGTTGAGGAACCTGAAGCTGGCCACTGTGTAGTGAACTACCAGGTTGTTGTGTTGAGGAACCTGAAGCTGGCCACTGTGTAGTGAACTACCAGGTTGTTGTGTTGAGGAACCTGAAGCTGGCCACTGTGTAGTGAACTACCAGGTTGTTGTGTTGTGTTGAGGAACCTGAAGCTGGCCACTGTGTAGTGAACTACCAGGTTGTTGTGTTGAGGAACCTGAAGCTGGCCACTGTGTAGTGAACTACCAGGTTGTTGTGTTGAGGAACCTGAAGCTGGCCACTGTGTAGTGAACTACCAGGTTGTTGTGTTGAGGAACCTGAAGCTGGTCACTGTGTAGTGAACTACCAGGTTGTTGTGTTGAGGAACCTGAAGCTGGCCACTGTGTAGTGAACTACCAGGTTGTTGTGTTGTGTTGAGGAACCTGAAGCTGGCCACTGTGTAGTGAACTACCAGGTTGTTGTGTTGTGTTGAGGAACCTGAAGCTGGCCACTGTGTAGTGAACTACCAGGTTGTTGTGTTGTGTTGAGGAACCTGAAGCTGGCCACTGTGTAGTGAACTACCAGGTTGTTGTGTTGAGGAACCTGAAGCTGGCCACTGTGTAGTGAACTACCAGGTTGTTGTGTTGTGGAACCTGAAGCTGGCCACTGTGTAGTGAACTACCAGGTTGTTGTGTTGTGTTGAGGAACCTGAAGCTGGCCACTGTGTAGTGAACTACCAGGTTGTTGTGTTGAGGAACCTGAAGCTGGCCACTGTGTAGTGAACTACCAGGTTGTTGTGTTGAGGAACCTGAAGCTGGTCACTGTGTAGTGAACTACCAGGTTGTTGTGTTGAGGAACCTGAAGCTGGCCACTGTGTAGTGAACTACCAGGTTGTTGTGTTGTGGAACCTGAAGCTGGCCACTGTGTAGTGAACTACCAGGTTGTTGTGTTGAGGAACCTGAAGCTGGCCACTGTGTAGTGAACTACCAGGTTGTTGTGTTGTGTTGAGGAACCTGAAGCTGGCCACTGTGTAGTGAACTACCAGGTTGTTGTGTTGAGGAACCTGAAGCTGGTCACTGTGTAGTGAACTACCAGGTTGTTGTGTTGAGGAACCTGAAGCTGGCCACTGTGTAGTGAACTACCAGGTTGTTGTGTTGAGGAACATGAAGCTGGTCACTGTGTAGTGAACTACCAGGTTGTTGTGTTGAGGAACCTGAAGCTGGCCACTGTGTAGTGAACTACCAGGTTGTTGTGTTGTGTTGAGGAACCTGAAGCTGGCCACTGTGTAGTGAACTACCAGGTTGTTGTGTTGTGTTGAGGAACCTGAAGCTGGCCACTGTGTAGTGAACTACCAGGTTGTTGTGTTGAGGAACCTGAAGCTGGTCACTGTGTAGTGAACTACCAGGTTGTTGTGTTGTGTTGAGGAACCTGAAGCTGGCCACTGTGTAGTGAACTACCAGGTTGTTGTGTTGTGTTGAGGAACCTGAAGCTGGCCACTGTGTAGTGAACTACCAGGTTGTTGTGTTGTGTTGAGGAACCTGAAGCTGGCCACTGTGTAGTGAACTACCAGGTTGTTGTGTTGAGGAACCTGAAGCTGGCCACTGTGTAGTGAACTACCAGGTTGTTGTGTTGTGTTGAGGAACCTGAAGCTGGCCACTGTGTAGTGAACTACCAGGTTGTT
>NW_025561019.1:0-17500 GCF_020424385.1 Procambarus clarkii | reverse complement strand
TAGAATAGAATAGAATAATAGAATAGAATCTATATAGAATCTATATATCATATATATTTATAAAAATAAATATATATATATATAAATATATATATATATATATTTATATATATGTGTGTATATCACGAAAATAAACACGTGATTAAGAATGTGACAATGTCAGACCACGGAGGAAGAATGAAACAGGAATTTCCTTAAGTACTTTTGTATATTAAATACATCTTCAGAAGGACCTTCTGAAAATGTATTTAATATACAAAAGTACTTAAGGAAATTCCTGTTTCATTCTTCCTCCGTGGTCTGACATTGTCATATTTATATATATATATATATATATATTATATCCTGCATTATTCCAGCCCATTATTAGAGATAGTAGCCACCTCTTATTTTGGTTTTCTTTCATTATTAGTGCTCAGAAAATTAAATATATCTACATATTTAGTCAAAATCAGTTACATTATTTTATCTTATTCATAGCATAAATGTTCTCGAAGATTACTAAAAAGAAATTGAATTAGACTACAGCAAATTGGCAAACTTTACCTTGTATCTGTTTCCACCGAGTTTGTTTGGGGCGTTCTTCAACATATCAGCAATACTTGTCTCAACATCTCTTTCAGTTGCATTAGTGTGGGTGTTGATACAGGCTTCTGGAAATTTATAAGAATTAATTAATATATATAATTATAATTCACTTTGCTATTCCCCATTCCACAGTCCTCTCGTCCTTCCCACTTCCCTGTCCCCACATCATCCCCACTATTCCCACTTCCCTGTCCCATCGTCCTCCTTACCATTTTCCCCTCCCCTGTCCTTCTTCCTCCCCCACCATCTCCCATTCACCTGTCCCTTTGTCCTCCCCAGCATTCCCCTGTCCCCACCATCCCCAACTCCCCAGTCCCCTCGTCCTCCCCACCATTACCCTCTCCTCTGTCCCCTCGTCTTCCCCACCATACCCCCCTCTCGTCCTCCCCACCATTCCAAACTACCTCATCCGATGCATTCTATAATGGTCTGATGCTTCCATCAGAAAATTGGGAACATCAAATGATCTGATATTCCCATCACTGAAAAATAAGAACAGCTAAAAAAATGAAATGAAAAAAATAAAAAAATAAACTATACTCATGAAATGAACAGTATGGTAAACAAAACAGCTCAATTTCAATGCAATGTCACACAAAATTATTAAATCGAAATGAAAATAAATTGAAATCTATGAAAATTCAAATTATCAATGCAATCGGAAATATTGAAATAATATCGCAACATAATATAGTGTGGGTTGCTCTTACGTGCAACAGACGGTGCTGTTTTTCAAAAAAGGCATGGTTTTACCTGTCACAAGTGTGGCATCTATACTTATACTCACGAAATGAACGGTATGGTAAACAACATAGCTCAATTGCAATGCAATGTCACAATAACATTTAATAACAATAATAACAATAACATTTAAATATACTTTAAGATATAATCTAGAAGAAAATAAGAACATTGAAACGGTTCATGAACTCGATTTCAATAAAGGACACTATGGGGAACTTTGAAAAACAGTTAATGAGTATAATTAGACAGACTTGTTGCTAGGCAGAGGAGTAAATAATGAGATATATGGCAAATTTTGCAAAATATACGGCACACAAACATTCATACCCAAACAAAGCAAAATGCTAGGTAAGAACAAAGCAGTTGGCCCGTAGGGGAAAGGAGATACCCACAAGACTGGAATACAAGTCATTAACAAGCACACAAGTACTACACTACACAACAACCGCACTACTACCAGAACTGGACGAATCACTACCAAAACAACACATTGCACATCACTACCAAAACAACACAACACAACACAAGCATTGGCAAAGAATTATAGACCAGTTGCACTAACATCCCACATAATAAAATTATTTGAGAGTGATCAGGAGTCAGATTACTAGTTTTATAGAGACCAATGACCTCCACAATCCAGGCCAACAAGGATTTAGAGCAGGAAGATATTGAAATACCTCTTACAGCTATCTCTCATGTCCTCTACTTGTACAGTACAGCTACTTGACCATTACGACAAAATCACTGAGATATGAGATAATGATGACACTAACCTCATCTACTCAGACTCCAACCCACTCATATTAAATAATGATGTAAACAATAAATTAAAAAAAAATCCACTTATTAATGTCAACCAACAAACTCCCACTAAACATAGAAAGGACCTACGACATCTTACTTGGGAGCAAATCAACAAATGCAATTCATCTACAGTTACACAATGTTAGCATCAGAAATAAAAAAGATGGTAAGTTCCTTGGTCTATACTTAGATCTGCCCGAAACGCTATGAGTGCTTGTTGCTTTACAAGAATGTATAACTTCAAGTCATTGTACTCTCCCCCAATGTACCTTCTTGTATATAAAGAAAAAATAAATAAATAAACAAACACATAATAAATCAATACTTACTAAATTTTGTCTATTATGTAGCAAAGAAGCAGGTCTACGGAAGGCTTTTCTGTTGAGTTCGAAGCCCAGATTACTCGTGGTCTCTGAAATAAGTTAAGATTATAAGTATAAAATTTATAAAACCAAATAATAAATCCGGTATTGCTCAATTTCAGATGCAGACGTACTGAATGATATATCAGACTGTCAGCATGGTATTCGATCTGGAAGGTCCAGTGTAACGAATTTACTCAGTTTCTATGATCGAGCCACAGAGATCTATAAAGAATTCTGATCAAGAAAGAGATCTAGGGGTGGTTTTAGATAGAAAACTATAACCTGAGGATCATATTAAGAACATTCTGCGAGGGGCCTATGCTACACTTTTTAACTTTAGAATTGCTTTTAAATACATAGGTCAAAAAGTTTTAAAAGTTTTAAAAGTTTTTTAAACCTCTCGTGTATCATGAGTGTGTTAAAGCTTCAGATGGTGCATTCAGATGATGAATATTACCTAGTTCCTTCATCTGGGAAGAATGAACACATATTGGTGCATTCGGATGATAAAAACTAACTACTGTAGTTTAATTGATCAACAGACTGTATATCATATGCAGACTGTATGTGGATCTGCGGGCCACTCCAAACAACAGCCTGGTGGACCAAGCTCCACCAGGGCTAAAGCACAAAGTGATATAGATGTGATAGAGAAACTAGGTCAAATGGAGGAGTAGGTCTGTATATTAAACAGCACCTGACGTGCACAGAGCTACTAAACTCAATGTGGTGGTAGAGTGGTGGGGGGGGGGGGGGAAACATTGCAGAAAAAAACAAAAATACAATTTGGTCAACAAAACAGCATTGTTTAAAATAGAAGACATGGGTTGACATTTTGGGGGTAAGGTAGGTTACATTGAGTTAATTAGTTAGTACTTAGTTTTTATCTTAAACTGGTTGGGAGAGGTACAGTGTTGCTGTGCTGGTGAAAGAACACCTAAAGGTAAATTAAATAATGATTGCGAATCCACAAGAAGTTGACATAATAGCGCTAGAGATCTGCAATCAGGATGATAAACTTTCCTTAAAGAATTTGACAAACACTTGCTGATAGGACATGAAGTAAATGAAATGTATGTCAAGTTTTGTGAAATATATGATAAAAGCACAACAAAATTTGTACCAAAGGAGAGATGCAGAACTAGGAAAAGGGGTTTGTTCAACAGAAATTGCGAGAGGGCCTGAGACCCAAACACACACAAATGGAATCAATATATAGCAAGAGGCCAAACCCCCAAACATACAAGCGATGCAAAGATGCGAGAAACAGCAGCAGCATTAAGGAGAGGGACTTAAGGACCATAAATAAAGTGTGAAAATAAACTCGAGTAAATTTTTTTAACTACTCTCGACAGTGAAGAAAAACAAATATTCAGACGATTTGTGTTAGAATCATTAATCTTACACTTTCGGTCATATTCAACAACACAAATACATACGCACACATTCCTGTTGCTGTAGCAAGTGAAGAATTACACACACAGATCACAATAACGTGATGCATCAAATGAACAAATCCACAAGGGCCGTGACGAGGATTCGAACCTGCGTCCGGGAGCATCCCAGACACTGCCTTAATCGACTGAGCTACAACAGGGTAAAAGGGTTGAAACCGAAGTTCTACTGAACTTACTGGATCCCATAGCCTCTCCGAGGCACAAACCAGGCTTTTACACAACCCCCCCCCCTGCACCCGAGCTATGTCAACAGGCCGTTCTCCCTCTTCGCCCTTACATCATCACACACAGATCACAATAACGTGATGCATCAAATGAACAAATCCACAAGGGCCGTGATGAGGATTCAAACCTGTGTCTGGGAGCATCCCAGACACTGCCTTAATCGACTGAGCTACGACAGGGTAAAAGGGTTGAAACCAAACTTCTACTGAACTTCCTGGATCCTTTTACCCTGTTGTAGCTCAGTCGATTTAGGCAGTGTCTGGGATGCTCCCGGACGCAGGTTCAAATCCTCAAATTTCACTTTTGACAATTGAGCACCTGCTACATCCAGATTCTAGGGAGGAAAGGAAGGACGATCTTACTGGATCCCATAGCCTCTCCAAGGCACAAACCAGGCTTTTACACAACCCCCCCCCCCCTGCACCCGAGCTCAATTGTCAAAAGTGAAAAATTGGGTTTGTCTTCCGAATGCACCATATCAGTAAATTTTTTAATAATCTTTTAAAAATAGTAAATGCCACTACTTTTGCAAAATTATTACGAGATCTATTATTCTATAGAATAATGCATATAAATGCATATATGCATATAAATACAAAACAAGTAAATGTAAATAATTTTACCTTGCACCTAGATCCACCAAGCCTGTATGGCGCGCGTTTCAGTACTTCGGAAATCTAGAACTATCTTGAATCTCTAATCTGCAATGAAACAATACATATTATTGCACTTACCAAAACATGGATGAATGTAGAAAATACAGAACTATTAGCTGAATATCAAATAAATGGATTTAATCTATTTCACACAGATAGATATATTAGATATTATATTATATTCCTTTCCTCCCTAGAATCTGGATGTAGCAGGTGCTCAATTGTCAAAAGTGAAAAATTTGGTTTATTTAACATACACGCCATAGACCGGCTTGGGAAAAAAAGTTCGTAAAACCCAGGGGCCATAGACCGGCTTGGGAAAAAAAGTTCGTAAAACCCAGGGGCCATAGACCGGCTATGAAAGAAAATTTGAGAAAACCCTGGGGCCATAGAACGGCTATTTAATCCCCTGGAACGGATAATCATCTGTATCAAACCTTATTACAGGTAAAACCAGTAGGCAGTCTACTGTATTTTATCAAACTCTTATTAGAATAATAGATCTCGTAATAATTTTGCAAAAATAGTGGCATTTACTATTTTTAAAAGATTATTAGAAAAATTACAGATATGGTGCATTCGGAAGACAAAACCAATTTTTCACTTTTGACAATTGAGCACCTGCTACATCCAGATTCTAGGGAGGAAAGGAAGGACGATCTTACTGGATCCCATAGCCTCTCCGAGGCACAAACCAGGCTTTTACACAACCCCCCCCCCCCCCCTGCACCCGAGCTTTTTAAAATAGTAAATGCCACTATTTTTGCAAAATTATTACGAGATCTATTATTCTAATAAGAGTTTGATAAAATACAAACCCTGGGGCCATAGAACGGCTATTTAATCCCCTTGAACGGACCTGTGCATGGGCCACTGAGGCATCGAAAAAAAACATAGACCGGCTTGGGAAAAAAGCAAAATAGCCGGTCTATGGCCCGGCTGATGGCTGTGCATGGATGGCTAATGGCTAATGGCTGTTAGTTATGGAGCTAGGTTAGACTATGTATGTTTAAATCTCTGATTTAAACAGAGCCAGTGTTCAGTCAAATAACTGAATTTATCAAATCTTATCCTTGTATAATATACAAGCTGATGTGAGATCCCTGTCTACAGGTGGACTGGAACTATTATCCAGTAGGCAGTCTACTGTATTTTATCAAACCCTTATTAGTATAATAGATCTCGTAATAATTTTGCAAAAATAATGGCATTTACTATTTTTAAAAGATTATTAGAAAAATTACAGATATGGTGCATTCGGAAGACAAAACCAATTTTTCACTTTTGACAATTGAGCACCTGCTACATCCAGATTCTAGGGAGGAAAGGAAGGACGATCTTACTGGATCCCATAGCCTCTCCGAGGCACAAACCAGGCTTTTACACAACCCCCCCCCCTGCACCCGAGCTTTTTAAAATAGTAAATGCCACTATTTTTGCAAAATTATTACGAGATCTATTATTCTAATAAGAGTTTGATAAAATACAAACCCTGGGGCCATAGAACGGCTATTTAATCCCCTTGAACGGACCTGTGCATGGGCCACTGAGGCATCGAAAAAAAACATAGACCGGCTTGGGAAAAAAGCAAAATAGCCGGTCTATGGCCCGGCTGATGGCTGTGCATGGATGGCTAATGGCTAATGGCTGTTAGTTATGGAGCTAGGTTAGACTATGTATGTTTAAATCTCTGATTTAAACAGAGCCAGTGTTCAGTCAAATAACTGAATTTATCAAATCTTATCCTTGTATAATATACAAGCTGATGTGAGATCCCTGTCTACAGGTGGACTGGAACTATTATCCAGTAGGCAGTCTACTGTATTTTATCAAACCCTTATTAGTATAATAGATCTCGTAATAATTTTGCAAAAATAATGGCATTTACTATTTTTAAAAGATTATTAGAAAAATTACAGATATGGTGCATTCGGAAGACAAAACCAATTTTTCACTTTTGACAATTGAGCACCTGCTACATCCAGATTCTAGGGAGGAAAGGAAGGACGATCTTACTGGATCCCATAGCCTCTCCGAGGCACAAACCAGGCTTTTACACAACCCCCCCCCCCCCCCCCCTGCACCCGAGCTTTTTAAAATAGTAAATGCCACTATTTTTGCAAAATTATTACGAGATCTATTATTCTAATAAGAGTTTGATAAAATACAAACCCTGGGGCCATAGAACGGCTATTTAATCCCCTTGAACGGACCTGTGCATGGGCCACTGAGGCATCGAAAAAAAACATAGACCGGCTTGGGAAAAAAGCAAAATAGCCGGTCTATGGCCCGGCTGATGGCTGTGCATGGATGGCTAATGGCTGTTAGTTATGGAGCTAGGTTAGACTATGTATGTTTAAATCTCTGATTTAAACAGAGCCAGTGTTCAGTCAAATAACTGAATTTATCAAATCTTATCCTTGTATAATATACAAGCTGATGTGAGATCCCTGTCTACAGGTGGACTGGAACTATTATCCAGTAGGCAGTCTACTGTATTTTATCAAACCCTTATTAGTATAATAGATCTCGTAATAATTTTGCAAAAATAATGGCATTTACTATTTTTAAAAGATTATTAGAAAAATTACAGATATGGTGCATTCGGAAGACAAAACCAATTTTTCACTTTTGACAATTGAGCACCTGCTACATCCAGATTCTAGGGAGGAAAGGAAGGACGATCTTACTGGATCCCATAGCCTCTCCGAGGCACAAACCAGGCTTTTACACAACCCCCCCCCCCCCCTGCACCCGAGCTTTTTAAAATAGTAAATGCCACTATTTTTGCAAAATTATTACGAGATCTATTATTCTAATAAGAGTTTGATAAAATACAAACCCTGGGGCCATAGAACGGCTATTTAATCCCCTTGAACGGACCTGTGCATGGGCCACTGAGGCATCGAAAAAAAACATAGACCGGCTTGGGAAAAAAGCAAAATAGCCGGTCTATGGCCCGGCTGATGGCTGTGCATGGATGGCTAATGGCTGTTAGTTATGGAGCTAGGTTAGACTATGTATGTTTAAATCTCTGATTTAAACAGAGCCAGTGTTCAGTCAAATAACTGAATTTATCAAATCTTATCCTTGTATAATATACAAGCTGATGTGAGATCCCTGTCTACAGGTGGACTGGAACTATTATCCAGTAGGCAGTCTACTGTATTTTATCAAACCCTTATTAGTATAATAGATCTCGTAATAATTTTGCAAAAATAATGGCATTTACTATTTTTAAAAGATTATTAGAAAAATTACAGATATGGTGCATTCGGAAGACAAAACCAATTTTTCACTTTTGACAATTGAGCACCTGCTACATCCAGATTCTAGGGAGGAAAGGAAGGACGATCTTACTGGATCCCATAGCCTCTCCGAGGCACAAACCAGGCTTTTACACAACCCCCCCCCCCTGCACCCGAGCTTTTTAAAATAGTAAATGCCACTATTTTTGCAAAATTATTACGAGATCTATTATTCTAATAAGAGTTTGATAAAATACAAACCCTGGGGCCATAGAACGGCTATTTAATCCCCTTGAACGGACCTGTGCATGGGCCACTGAGGCATCGAAAAAAAACATAGACCGGCTTGGGAAAAAAGCAAAATAGCCGGTCTATGGCCCGGCTGATGGCTGTGCATGGATGGCTAATGGCTAATGGCTGTTAGTTATGGAGCTAGGTTAGACTATGTATGTTTAAATCTCTGATTTAAACAGAGCCGGCTAATGGCTGTTAGTTATGGAGCTAGGTTAGACTATAGGCTAAGCTAGGTTAGAGCCAGTGTTCAGTCAAATAACTGAATTTATCAAATCTTATCCTTGTATAATATACAAGCTGATGTGAGATCCCTGTCTACAGGTGGACTGGAACTTCTATCAACTAATCCATACATCAAACCTGTCCCTTACAGCCCACAATCTATCATTAGGAAAACCATGTGAGAAATCTTTAAGGAATTCTGATAAAGAAAGAGATCTAGGGGTGGTTCTAAATAGAAAACTATCACCTGAGGACCACATAAAGAACATTGTGTGAGGAGCCTATGCCATGCATTCCAACTTCAACAGCATGTTGTGGGGTGCCGATATTGTGTGCCATCACATGTAAACCAACCAAGCCCACAAATACGTCAACATGGACCAGCATTACACCGTCTAACATACTCTGTCAGATGTAACAACTAAATTTGTGAATTCAAGACCTAATCTATTGCATAACACAGTGTTAGTACGAGAAAAACATTACTTACATTCGAAGCCGTGTTTTAAAATGGCGCGGACCTTGGTCTACTGACGCTCCACACTGTGTGTTCGTTTGCGTATGATGAACGTGTGACAATTTACTACAACAATTATTTAATTATTCTTATTCTTTATTTTACTATTTTTAGGGTACATGAAATTTCCAAATTATTTGCACACAATAATATAATTGCATTGTCATAACCTTTATATATTACGGAAAATACGATGACATGAACGAAGTCAAAGTGAAGTTGAAGTCAAAGTCATTCGCCGAACTTATTAGTCATTTTTTTTCTCCCAAACGATAGGGGATAACAAATCCACAGAGCATATAAGTGTAGAGTAAAGTCAATTTTATTCAGGAAAGTACATACATAGTTGATTTACAAACATAATGTTGGATTTATAGATAGAGCTAGTGCATACAATACCTAAAGCCAATATAGTAGGCATATAGCATTTCAGGCAACCGGGCAGTATATATGGACCCCTTACTCAAATCTCTGAATATGTTAGATATTAAGTCCCTGCACATACTCTCATGTGTATTTTATATATATAAAACGCTGCACTGTAATGTCAATCCTGACCCTAAAAGCTTCCTAGAAGGTTGTAACAGATCCCATGAGCACCACACCAGAAACAAATACCTGTAGGTGTGTACTGGTGCCTTATAGTGTGTACTCGTACCTTATGGTGTGTACTGGGGCCTTATGGTGTATACTGGTGCTTTATGGTGTGTACTGGTGCCTTATGGTGTGTTCTAGTGCCTTATGGTGCGTACTGGTGCCGTATGGAGTGTACTGGTGCCTTATGGTGTGTACTGGTGCATTATTGTGTGTACTGGTGCCTTATTGTGTACTGGTGCCTTATGGTGTGTACTGGTGCATTATGGTGTGTACTGGTGCATTATGGTGTGTACTGGTGCATTATGGTGTGTACTGGTGCCTTATGGTGTGTGTTCTGGTGCCTTATGGTGTGTACTGGTGCCATATGATGTGTACTGGTGCATTATGGTGTGTACTGGTGCCTTATGGTGTGTACTGGTGCATTATGGCGTGTACTGGTGCCTTATAGTGTGTACTGGTGCATTATGGTGTGTACTGGTGCCTTATGGTGTGTACTTGTACCTTATTGTGTATACTGGTGCCTTATGGTGTGTACTGGTTCCTTATGGTGTGTACTGGGGCTTTATTGTGTGTACTGGTGCTTTATGGTGTGTACTGGTGCCTTATGGTGTGTTCTGGTGCCGTATGGTGCGTACTGGTGCCTTATGGTGTGTACTGGTGTCTTATGGTGTGTACTGGTGCCTTATGGTGTGTACTGGTGCCTTATAGTGTGTACTGGTGCTTTATGGTGTGTACTGGTGCCTTATGGTGTGTCCTGGTGCCTTATGGTGTGTAATGGTGCCTTATGGTGTGTACTGGTGCCTTATGGTATATACTGGTGCCTTATAGTGTGTACTGGTTCCTTATGGTGTGTACTGGTGCCTTATGGTGTGTACTGGTGCCGTATGGTGTGTACTGGTGCCTTATGGTGTGTACTGGTGCCTTATGGTGTGTACTGGTGCCTTATGGTGTGTACTGGTGCCTTATGGTGTGTTCTGGTGCCTTATGGTGTGTGTTCTGGTGCCTTATGGCGTGTACTGGTGCCTTATAGTGTGTACTGGTACCTTATTGTGTGTACTGGTGCATTATGGTGTGTATAATGCACACTTTAGTGCGCGCGGCACTAGCTGGAAAAACAAGCGGGTTGTGCTCAAGCGTAAACACAAAAAAGTTTATAATCTTTTCACGCTGCTAACCTCAATTCTCGAGCTACGTTTTTCATTTTGGTATCAATGCGTTGGCAATAAAATTCTCTACAAGATCATATGCATAAAATGTCACCGAAGCATTTGGTATCCCACCACGAAGTAAATAAACACGAAGATGACTCGCCGTGACACCCAAACAGGAAGTAAATGTTCATACTCTTTCGTTTGTTGCCAGCCTCACACTCATCCTACAGCGCTCATTTTGATATCACTGAACTCACAATAAAATTCCCCACCCAGACATATGCCTATCAATGTCTAATTATGGTATCGGGTGACCCGCTCTATAAGAGTTCTATAAGAACATGGGTAGAGTTGGCCAACACAGCGTCAAATAAATTTGCGGGGAATAAAATCTTACGCGTGTTTGTACCCGTGAGCGTCAAAAGTTTTTACTTTGCTCATGTTTTTCAAGTTTATACTTGTTTCACACCGTTTTTTTTTTGTATAGTGTTCGGAATAAAATTCCCTACACAGACATATGTATATCAAATACAATTCCTTGGAATTCACAGCTGTAGAGATGACGGAAAACACACAACCGGAACCCGCTCTTGACACTCCAACTCACACCCCGCAACACCCACAAAAAAAGTTTCTCTTGTTTCATGTATACTTACTTTAGTTTTCGTGCTACAGTTCTCATTTAGGTATCAAAATATTCCTAAGAAAATAGACTAAAATACTGAAACAATCTAAGAACATTATGTGTACTTACCAAAGCAAAGACGATTGTAGTAAAATAAGTTGAGCATTTTATCTCCACTCCACCTCCTTCAGGTACTGATTCCTGAAGTTGCTCAACAGATGTTCCTAGGTGGAGTGAAGCTGATGTAGGTGGTTATTTCTTGTCCACCCAATACACCCTTTTCCTGTGATAAGTGGTGTAACAAGGTATGACGCAAAGTGGAACATCGCATATCTTGCACGCTATACCAGTTTCCTTCCTGATACCCGACTTTGAACACACTTCACACCTGCGACGTTTGGGGATTTTTACCAGCTCATGTTTCAATTTATAGTTCAGGCGAGTCTCTGCTATAACAACACGTCGCTGTTGTCTCTGGGTTGGCAATAAACTACTGTCTGAATCGTCGCTCTCACTATTGTTTTCAAACACTAATGTGGAATATGAATTATCTTCATCAGATTCAGCATCAGCACTAGGTGTAGACGTGAAGAGAGGGCGCCTCACACCCGACGGGCCAGGTGTTGATGGGTCAGCAGCAGGATACACAGGACCAGTGTCATGATTTATGTCTGGAGCATGAACTAGATGTGGAGATGGTGTAGTTGTTGCAGGCCACTCTGCCTTGTCAAATTTCAATAAAGACCAAATAGCAACTTCATGGAACTAGAGCAGAGTTAGTTTCCTTCGATCATCTGTGTTGGCCTTGTACAATGCATGTACAATGCATTGAGTAAAGACCAAATAGCAACTTCATGGAACTAGAGCAGAGTTAGTTTCCTTCGATCATCTGTGTTGGCCTTGTACAATGCAACCAAAAGTTGACATTGAATGTGAATTAACAATGAGACAAGTAAGATTTATACTAATACATTTATACTAACTCTGTTGAGCGTTGACCATTTATACATCAAATCTGTTGATGTGAGCACTTTAGTTTAGTCTGCCGTTTAAAGAAAAAAAGAGCATATCAATGGTATATCACAGAAAACGAATTTATCATAAACTCATGTATTTGTCTTATCATATTGAACTGCATTCATATTTTTAATATATAACAATATGAATATACATATTTCTGTAAATCCCCTACCTTGTTGGAATATGTGGAAATGAATGAGCAAATGTGCTGGCTGAAGGCGCTGAAGGAAACCACATTGGTTTCATTTTGGATACAAATGTCCATGGAGATTCAAAATGGAAACTAATTATATAGTTGAACCTGCAGAGACGAGTTTAAGAATCTGTGTTGAGAGTGATGGACACAGCCTTCACAATTATACTTCAGAGAATGTAAACATCTAAGAGTCATTAGAAATATGTGTAGAATAATAAACCCTACATTGTTTGAGTTAGGGAAAACACCATTTGTGATATATAGATACTATAGCTGTTCCTAAAGATTCACCCTTTTTTGCACCAGCAAGATAACATATAAGATTTTAAGAGTTGACAAATGTTAATATTCTTGTTTGATAAACTGTGAACTTGAGACATAGTTAATAAGAACATATTAACACAACAAAAAGTTTTCATAATCTTTAACACCACTTTCCAGCACCTTATATAATTTATATAAATTATTTTAGAGAATAATACATAAATTATATATTTAAACATGATATAGTGTTTAGTGGAATGTATAAGGAGTCAAATTGTGTTAAAAAGAGCGATTTTTAGAAAATTTGGAAAAATACTTTTTTCTGTTCAAATTATAACTAAATGGATTTTAAAGGTTTCACTCAGCCAATATATATCATTCACAATTTATTAATGAATTTTACAAAAAAACACCATAAATTTTATATTTAAACATGTAAAAACTATTTGTTTTACATTTGGAAGAAAATAATTGTAGAAAAACAATTTATAATTAAACCTTTGTGTTTGGATTTTTTGAGTAAAAGTTTCTCAAAGGCTCTCCTGCACCATTCTCAATGCAAATCATTCCCACACCAATGGGAAGAGATAGGCGAACGTTGTGTAGATGATTTGTGTTTGCTGGGATAGGCCATCTGCAGTTACCTTTGTTCTTATGTTCTTATAAATAGGAGCTGTCTCGTATGGGCCAATAGGCCTTCTGCAGTTACCTTTGTTCTTATGTTCCTATTGAGGGTTACAAGAGAGCTAATGGACATAACAAAGGGAATATTAATTGGGTATTAAAAGTATCATCACGATACAGAACTCGAAACATTGGGTATAAACTGGATAGGTTTATATTTCGGAAAAACCTGGGTAAATACTGGTTCGGTAACACGGTTGTTGATTTGTGGAATCAATTACTGCGTAACATAATAAGAGTAGGGTCCCTTGATTGTTTCAAGCGTAGGTTGGACATATATATGAATGAGATTAGGTGGTTTTAAATAGGAGCGGCCTCGTATGGGCCAATAGGTCTTCTACCGTTACCTTTATTCTTATTTTTTTGCAAAAGAACATAAAATAGATCACTTGCCTTGAAAACATAGATTAGTTCCTGATAATAAATAATATCCGAAATTTAAAGCCAAAAGAGTTCAAATTTATGTGCAAATTTTCGAAGTAAGGTAATAGGTTTGTTTTTATAATTTGTATTCTAGAAACTTATTTTTAATTAATAACAAGTGAGGCATCATGAAGCAGCCAGCACATGTACCTCAATCTCCAGGCATGTCACGTCACCTCGTCCTAGCGCGACCTATATATTAACTTCCAAACAAGAGTTAGTTATTCATTTGCAGTTGGTTGCGTGTTGGAACAATTTCTACTGTCAGTCTGTCACACGTTCCGAGACAATGGATACCACTGCTGCAGATGATTGTCTTCCACTATCGATCAGTTGTCTTCCACTATCGATCTTAGTCGACGTAATGAACCTCGGTGAAGGATTTTCTGGCGACAAAATGTTAGAATTTATTGACAAATCAAAAGCCATTCTTAATGACTTGCATAATAACGATTCTACGATGTTATTCACTAGCAGCGTACAACTTGGAATTTTGTGCGCATTAACTCTCTCCATGCGTACGACGTCGGTCAAGATGACGGGGCAATGGGAAGATGTCCTTTGGGGAATTATTGACCTAGCACCATCTTGTGAGCCTGATAATGACATCAATTTAAGCGCACTCGAGTCTGTCGTGAAGCCCTGGATACTAACAATGTTCGCAGACCCAGAGATGTGCCCTAACCCGTACCTGCGTCTGAGAATGGTTCACTTAATCCACATTTGGCCAGAGACTTTCTTACAGGATGCCGCCTCGGGAATGCAAGCAGCTGCAGGCCTTGTGATCAACGGAAAATATATGGATCGCGATCATTTATGTACAGATGATGAAGCTCCAATATTACTTCATGAACTTAAAGATATGTTAGTCACCCTTGATGAATATGGCCACCTTGATGGTATTGGTGATGCAGCAGTTGACCAGTTAACAAGAATAAATGTCGGACCAGAAGTATCCTTACTCTACAATCTAATGAAGGTCTTAAAACAAATGGCGGAGGAATCCCTAAATTTAATAGGAAAGAAGAGGTTATATATGACCTAGCATGTTATTCATTTGTATATGGAGTTTGTCGATTTACGGAAACTCAGGAAGGCTTATCGAGCTCCTGGCCTGGCTAAGGTCGTTGCAGATACCCTAGTTGCCATAACAGTGTCATTTGTTACAATTGGCTTGACCTCAGAAGATATTGAAGGAAACAGATACAAGTTTTTTGCGGACCTCTTTGATAGTACTTACAAAAGCATACGTGAATCAGAAATATTTAGTTCGGTCTATCAGGTTCTGCGACTTGACCACGCACAGTATCTATCTTCCCTTGGGAAGAAGGCAGCCGATTCCAATATTTTCTTTCATCATTTCCCAGTGCCGTATCAGGAATCATCGGAGGAGGTCCCGGAAGAGTTCAGAGACAGCGTGACGCTGGCGGTGATGGAGGCGCCGGTGCTGCTGCACTCGTCCAAGATGGTGACAGACGAGTCGACGCTGATTCGCCTGCTACTGGAGTCCGGGCTGGACCCCTTCACGCGGTGTCCTCTAGACCAGGGCTCCTATAGTCGTCTTCCCCAACTCCAGGCGGACATCCTTGCATGGAAGGAAACTACCAAACTTGTGGAATAATATAATTGATAGACATATTCAACACTGAAAATATTCAAATCGCCTGCTACTTCTGCAGTTTTATTCTGACATGGTAATGAAGTTTACTGAATTTAAGAGAGGCCTCTGCACTAAATTTGTTCAATTTTTTTATATATCTTGTAACTTAAATATGAATGAGATGTTAAATTTGTTTTTAATAAATGTAAACAACAATTCATTAAGAGTTTATTCTCACCTGTTTTTGGACAATAATTTTATCAATTTTTATATCCATTTGTTATGAAATTATCTGCCAGAATCATTGATGAAATTTGTGAAAAAAATTAAAATTGGATCCCCAATAACGACTTATTGGAATTAATTATACCTGCTTGAATCCATAATTACAAATTCTAATCATTGTCATGCTGAAATGTTCTTCGAACTGGAGATAAATGTAAAGCATATTTTTGCTCAATTGAAAGCCAAGGGTATGGAAGGGAAGGGCACTATCAGTGAGAAAACGTTGTTGTTGTTGTAGATTTAGCTATTCAGAACGAAATGACCATGTAGCAGGAGCTGTTGTGAGCCCGTAATTGAGTTCGGTTATTCGCGATAACTGATATTTGGGTCAAAGTATTAAATGGAGGTGGTGTTTCCCCCTTTTTCTGTTTTATTAACATTATATTAGTGGCGGATGTGGGTGCAGAATGTTCACTAGTGAGTCCCATTCCTTAACAGCTTTTCTAATCATTGTAGTCGTTGTGGAATGTATGGCTACTGCAATGTCTCTGTATATTTTTTTCTCAGGCTTCAAACAGTATAACCCAGTGGCTTGTTCGTACCATATCGCAGTGGATCTTCCTTCCTCTACTTTGGGTCTCTGGCGACTTTTTATAGTTGGGCGTATTTTCTTCTTGATTTGCTCTGTGAAAAACTTGGAGGTATTTGAACCTGTACAACAGTAAGAGCAGTCGCAGTTTTTGCTAGTGAGTTTGCCTTTTCATTACGATCTATGCCAATGTAACTTGGTATCCAATCTAGGGTGATTAACAGTCTTAGATTATGGCTTCTTTTCCTATATGTTGGATTTCTGCGAGGAGTTGTATATTATCTCTGTGTTGACTGGATATGGAAAGTGCCACTATATAGCACTTGGAACGGGGGAGGGGGTCAGGATTTGGGATTGGACGGGAGGAAAGGTGAAAGGTACCCAAACAGTTAGGCAGTTTAGGAAAAGGAAAGGTGCCCAACCAGTTGGACAGTTGGGGATTGGAGCAAATCAAGAGGAAAATACTCCCAACCATCAAGTGGCACAGAGCCAAAGTAGCAGAAGGAAGATCCACTGTGACTGATTAGGATTTAGCCATCCAAGAGATGCCAGGTGCCCGTAATTCTTTTCTAAATCTAATGTTACTCAATTTATACCCATTGCTACTAGACCACCCAGTACAGGATACGAGTATGTCATTATATTTCTTTGACTAATTGGCATTTCCAGCTTCCACCTGTATTAATTTGTTTGTATTTTTTTCCCTTTCCCTTTACAAAAGCTTTTGATATGCACTTTGTCTATTCACAGCTGATGGTGGTGGGAGAAAGTAGCAAGTGAATATTGTTATTGAATATAGCCTGGTATTAGAATGACCTAGCCTGGCTTTAGCGTTTCGGTCAAGATATAGGGAAAAACACTTAGACTAAAACTTAAAACTAATTGAGATCAAAACATAAATTGAATAATTTGTATTAATTATTAATAAATTTGATTAATACATCAAATAATTTGGGAATCTATCTGTTCTTTACACTCAGTATGTAGAACGGTCTCGTTTCAA
>NW_025561018.1:5000-18909 GCF_020424385.1 Procambarus clarkii | reverse complement strand
CGGGTATTTGTGCTTGCAGGATCGAGCATTGACTCTTGGATCCCGCCTTTCTAGCCATCGGTGTTTACAGCAATGACTCCTGTCCCATTTCCCTATCATATCTAGTTTTGAAATTTATGAATAGAGTTTGCTTCCACAACCTGTTCCCCAAGTGCATTCCATTTTCCCACTACTCTCACGCTAAAAGAAAACTTCCTAGCATCCCTGTGACTCATCTGAGTTTCCAGCTTCCACCCATGTCCCCTCGTTCTGTTACTATTACGTGTGAACATTTCATCTATTTCCACTTTGTCAATTCCCTGAGTATTTTATACGTTCCTATCATATCTCCCCTCTCCCTTCTTTTTTTTTCTAGTGTCGTAAGGCACAGTTCCTTCAGACGCTCTTCATATCCCATCCCTCGTAACTCAGGGACAAGCCTCGTCGCAAACTTCTAAACCTTTTCCCAGTTTCCTTATGTGTTTCTTCAGGTGGGGGCTCTGTGATGGCACGGCATACTCTAAGATTGGCCTCACGTAGGCAGTGTAAAGCGCCCTAAAAGTCTCCTCACTTAGGTTTCTGAATGATGTTCTAATCTTTGCCAGTGTAGAGTACGCTGCTGTCGTTATCCTATTTATATGTGCCTCAGGAGATAGATTAGGTGTTACGTCCACTCCCAGGTCTCTTTCTCGAATCGTTACAGGTAGGCAGTTCCCCTTCATTGTGTACTGTCCCTTTGGTCTCCTATCACCTGATCCCATTTCCATAACTTTACATTTACTTGTGTTGAACTCCAGTAGCTATTTATCTGACCATCTTTGCAACCTGTTAAGTCCTCTTGGAGGATCCTACAATCCTCATCTGTCACAACTCTTCTCATTAATTTTGCGTCATCCGCAAACATTGACATGTAGGATTCCACTCCTGTAAACATATCATTTACGTAAATTAGAAAGAGGATTGGCCCCAGCACCAATCCTTGGGATACTCCACTCGTTACTGTTCGCCAGTCCGACTTCTCGCCCCTTACCATTACCCTCTGGCTCCTTCCTGTTAGGTAGTTCCTCACCCATGCTTGGGCCTTTCCGCTTACTCCTGCCTGCCTCTTAAGTTTGAATAGCAGTCACATGTGCGGTACTATATCAAAGACCTTTTGACAGTCTAGGTATATGCGGTCTGCCCAACCTTCTCTGTTTTGAATTATCCTTGTTATTTTATCATAGAATTCCTAATCTCTTCTAACAATGGGAGCCGCTCAGGCTCGGTTGTGAACACTCCATGGCAACTGGCATTCAATACCTCGCAGATTTCCTTGTCACTTTCTGTATATGCCCTTCTGTCTTCCTTAGTGTACTCACCTAATTGTACTCACCTAGTTGTGCTTGCGGGGTTGAGCTCTGGCTCTTTGGTCCCGCCTCTCAACTGTCAATCAACTGGTGTACAGATTCCTGAGCCTACTGGGCTCTATCATATCTACATTTGAAACTGTGTATGGAGTCAGCCTCCACCACATCACTTCCTAGTGCATTCCATTTGTTAACTACTCTGACACTGAAAAAGTTATTTCTAACGTCCCTGTGGCTCATTTGGGTACTCAGTTTCCACCTGTGTCCCTTGTTCGCGTACCACCCGTGTTAAACAGTTTATCTTTATCTACCCTGTCAATTCCTCTGAGAATTTTGTAGGTAGTGGTCATGTCTTCCCTAACTCTTCTGTCTTCTAGCGTCGTGAGGTGCATTTCTCGCAGCTTTCTTCGTAATTTATGCCTCTTAGTTCTGGGACTAGCTAGTGGCATATCTCTGAACTTTTCAAGCTTCACCTTGTGCTTGACAAGGTACGGGCTCCATGCTGGGGCTGCATACTCCAGGATTGGTCTTACATATGTGGTATACAAGGTTCTGAATGATTCCTTACACAGGTTCCTAAAGGCAGTTCTGATGTTAGTCAGCCTCGCATACGCCGCCGATGTTATTCTTTGATGTGGACTTCAGGAGACATGGGAAACAGGTTGGTGTGATATCAACTCCTAGATCCTTCTCTCTGTCCGTTTCATGAAGGACTTCATCTCCCATTCTGTATCCTGTGTCTGCCTCTGTTTCCACTGCCTAGTTTCATTACCTTACATTTATCTGGGTTGAACTTTAGTAGCCATTTGTAGGACCATTCACTTCAGTTTGTCTAGGTCATCTGTAGTCTCATACTATCTTCTTCCGTCTTAATCCTCCTCATAATTTTTGCATCATCAGCAAACAATGAGAGGAATGATTCTATACCATCTGGACGATCATTTATATATATCAGAAACAGTTTGAGTCCAAGGACTGAACCCTGCGGGACTCCACTGGTGACGCCTCGCCACTCTCAGACCTCACCCCTCACAGTGACTCGCTGCCTTCTGTTGCTTAGGTACTCCTTTATCCAATGGAGTACCTTCCCTTTCATTCCTTCCTGCATCTCCAGCTTTCGCACTAGTCTCTAGTGTAGCACTGTGTCAAAGGCTTTCTGGCATTCCAAAAATATACAGTCTGCCCACCCCTCTCTTGTCTGATTCTTGTTGCCTGATCGCAGAATTCAATTAATCCTGTGAGGCAGGACCTGCCATCCCTGAAACCATGTTGGTGTTATGACACAAAGTTCCTTCGCTCCAGATGTTCCACTAGCTTTTTTCGCACAATTTTCTCCATCAGCTTGCATGGTATGCAGGTTAGGGACACTGGCCTGTAGTTCAGTGCCTCCTGTCTATCTCCCTTCTTGTATATCGGGACTACGTTTGCCGCCTTCCGCGCGCGTGCGTGTGTGTGTGTGTGTGTGTGTGTGTGTGTGTGTGTGTGTGTGTGTGTGTGTGTGTGTGTGTGTGTGTGTGTGTGTGTGTGTGTGTGTGTGTGTGTGTGTGTGTGCGTGTGCGTGCGTGTACGTGTGTGTGTGTGTGTGTGTGTGTGTGGATAAGGTCACTCTCTAGGTCAAAGGTCCTTCGAGGTCACTCCCGCTGGAAACCACGTCTCTCTCACCAATACATATTATATTGCATTTATCAGGGTTGAAGTCAAGCAGCCATCTGTCTCACCAGGGTGCTTCTAAATCAACTTGTAGTTTACAGTAGTTTACTGTAATCATCTCCTAACTCCCATCACCAGGGTAGCATCGTCCGTTCTCTCTTCCTTCCCATCCCTTCCCTTCCCTTCCCTCCCCTTCCCTTCCCTTCCCTCTCTCTTGATCTTCCCTTCCCGATCTCTCCCCTCTCCCTCCCCTTCCTTCCTCGCCACCCCTCGGCCCCTTGAGGTGCACCAGAAGCAAGGTAGCGCCCATTACTCACCCCTGAGAGTGTAGTAAACCTTCTACATAATACCAGATTAAATACAATTCAAAGCCAAAAGTTTAATAGTTAACATAACTGACCGGACGCATAAGGTCTACATATCAAATGAAAAATTTCTGACAAAGTTTGCACATTGAAAATTCCCAGTGAAGCCATGGGAAACAACTCAGCCCGGGAATAAACCCGGGGGGAAAATAGTCAGGTTTAATTTTCTCCTCTGGTGACAGCAGTTGTCACCAGTTTTTGCCCCGGCGTTACAAAAACAGGAGCTCCTGTCATTAACATTTTAACACCACTAATTTACAACTGGCTAATCAGATTTTTAAGTTTTCCCTGTTGCCCTTCTGCTAATCTATATAATGGTTTTTGATAATTACGCTTAACATGGAAATTTTAAAAGCGTCTATTACAGAGTTTATACCTGAACTGGCAACAATTTTTGTGGGGGGGGAGGTGGGGGGAGGGGGGGGGGGAGTTACTAATCCCAGGACACACTACCATAGCTCCCAAGGGTCTTATATATCAGTGTTGACTTAGTGTTTACGGTAATTACAAAGTTTTGGTACATTAAGTTTGAGGACCGGGTGTTCTCCGTTCTCCACATTTACAACCCATCCTCAGGCTAGGCTCGCTCAAGCGGCGGCCGTCCGCAAAGACGCATTCATAAAATTTTAGCATACTTTATATTCAAAATATTTTGTTCTCAAATATATATTTCTATCATATATTACAATTTTATTTAGAAACAGGTTAGGTTAGGTGATTAGATTCTTTTACCAAATATTTTAGATTTACAGAGCATTTACACAAGCATTTATTTACATTTATTTACAGAAGCATTTACAGATCTGCGATTCGAACACAGGTCGTCAGTGAAACACTGTTCGATCATCAGTTGTGAGTCATGTGTATCAGTGTTTTTCCTTTTATAAACAGGGTGTTTGGCGGCTGGATTAACGAGCCTTTGGCCATTATTTATGAGGACGGACGGGCTGTTATTTCAGCAAACTAGACGATAAGACACAGACGGAGGGCGGTGGAAGAGGTGGAACAATCTTGCCGACACCAATGGAGGTGATAACAGCGACAAATGACAGTTCTCAGGTGTCCCTTCCTCTCTCTCTCTTCCAGGTAATTGCTACCTACGTATGCTGCTAACCTTCACTCAATCCTCAACTCGAATAATTGACTTCAGAAATGGCGGTATTTTCGCCAGTTTCAGAGGTAAAATCACACATGTGAATTACAGTGATGACGTTACGGACCGTTCTGGACCTGTTTTTCAAGTCAATGAGGGACCAAAATGGACCGAAGCGACGGACCGAATCGTTGCCTGCTTAGGGGTAAACTAATATTAAAAATCTTTGGGAAATTCCCACCCAAAGAGTGGTAATTATGAGGCATCAAGATGACTGTGTTTACGTTTGCTCTCAACTGCGACTCATACTAATGGCGCGCTATTAATTTTGGCGCGAAGGGGATACCAAAACATGCGTCCGATTCATTGGTCTTTGGCTTCCATGGATGTCTTGGCGCCCGTTTCTAAGATTCACAAACGCAGCTGAAATATCATGAAACTTATATATGAAAATAATATAATGAGAACTTTCCGACTTTCTTTAGATAAGAAATATTAATACCTGTTATTACTATCTACCGAAACATTCAATTCAGTTTCATGTACAATTTTCAGCTTGCGGCTAGTTACAAAATTTTAGAAATAACACAGGATAAAAATATGTAATAGTATATATTAATTCGTCAAATTCAAGCGCTTTAAACCCCCAGAGGTACGTGTTTATTATTTGTGTTTGATATATCAGTCAACGAAGCCGCGAGTGAAGGATTGGTACGCGGGAGAGGGAGGTCTAGCGATTCGCTCCAGACAATGGCGTTTTGCTCTCTATGTTCCTAAACTCTACCCTGGCGACCCTCCCTCCCTCTCACTCACCTCCATCCTCGCCTCCTCCTCACCCCCCTCCATCCTCCCTCCTCGCCTCCTCCATCCTCCCCGTGAGGGACAGCTCTATAACAAATGTTCAAGAATGTAAATAATCAATTCAAAGCAATATATTACCAAATTTCTTTAGCCAAATATCCCCCAGTTTGTTAACTGTAGGCAGTGTGATGACCAAACTACCCATCACAGAATGACGAAACGATCGGTCCGCCCTGGACCATTATCAAATCGTGTAATGGTCGACCTGTTAGTGGGCCACGACGGATCCAAACGCGGTCGTTTCTTCCTCTTCTGATTGGGTGGTTCGGTCATCATAACTTCAGCCTCGTTATTGTCACTCATCGTCTGCATGAAGGTGACACTGTCACCTTTTCACCCCCGCCCAGTGGATAGGGAATATGAGGGGAGGGGGTTGAGGGTAGGGGGGTTGAGTGTAGGAGGGGGGGTTGAGGGTAGAGTGCATGATAAACATCAGTTATGCCAACGCAGTGTCGAAAAAAGATCAGTGTAATATAGTGCTTAGGGACGTCTCGAAAGCCTTCGACAAAGTGTGGCACACAGGCCTAAAATATAAGATATCTGAACTAGGGCTTCCTGAGAGATTTACTGCTACTCTCTGCAGCTTTATAGACAACAGAACTGCTAGGCTTAATATCGGCAGCTACTTGGGTGACGTAATAGAACTGAAAAGTGGAGTACCACAAGGAAGCTAGCTGCGTCTCCCCCACTCTATTCAACATGTATACAGCTGACCTACCCCAACCCCAACATGGAGAATACATCACATACGCTGATGATGTTATCCAAATAATATGCCAACCGGGCCCATCAAAGCCGCTACTAGCCGACAAGACCAAGGCAGCAATTGAACTCATAAACAACTTTGAGAAGCAATGGAAAATTAGCACCAACAAACAAAAGTTCCAGATAATACACATTGCGAAAAGAAACCCGGACCCCATCATCCTTGACAACCAGCCCATCCAATATGTGGAGGTAGGCAGAATACTGGGACTTATGATAAATAGAACAGGGATACAAATTCATGTAAGGGACCGACTAAACAAAGCCAAAGCAGCATTAGGAAAACTGAGAAGATTCCGAAGCCTCAGTACTAACATTCAGATCCATCTATATAAGGCTCTAGTTCGGCCGCATCTAGAATATCCCCCAGTACCACTACACACCATAAAGAAAACTAACATGCAGAAACTGCACGCAGTACAAAATAAGGCGCTAAGGAGAGCAGCAAAACACCGTCCACCATATGATCAGACAATCCAGGAGCTCCACGAACTCCTGAACATACAGCCACTAAACATCAGACTGCAGCACCAAGCCATCAGGGTATGGAACACCATCGAAATGTTAGAGGACCCAATGTTTGAAAGATTACTCCAAGATGAGACGCCCCGCTCCCACAGCTGGTGGCCCAAGAGCCTCGATTCTCTGGACGAAAACCCCGCCCCACAGTATATAATCCCCAGATGAGTTATATATGTATATATATGAACAGTTCATATATGTGTATGTATGAACAACTCAATAAATAATATGTATGACAACTCGATAAATAATAATAATAAAATAAAGAGCATTAAACAGAATAACATGTGTGGAAGCATCGGAGTGTGTATATATATAATGCTACACAGTATTCATCTATGGACATCCATATATGGTGAAACACATGTGAAGAACCTCTCACGCACTCACAGCTCCCTGACAAGAGGGAGCCAGCTTAGCTTAGCTGCCAACACCCACACATCGTGTCAGCAAGGCGGACAGCCCGCCTGCTTTCATACCTCTCACTGTATTATTTCCCACTTCTACACTTCCCTTCACCTATGCCTTTCCTTCCTCTTTACTCAAAAAAAAAAAAAAAAAAAAAAAAAAAAAAAAAGTTATGAAACTAACTCACCTGTGCTGAGCTTAGAGACTGTACTTGTGGTCGGTCTCAAACCCACAGTCAATACTGTGATCTGTGTGACTTGCTTATCAAGACTGTGACTTGCTTAGCTTAAATGAATTTTGGGTTAAGGTCCAGAGCCCATTATATATGTAAATCTTTCCATTGCCGCCCATAGAGTGGGTATGGGGTCCGCCACCGTCCATAGAGTGGGTATGGGGCCCACCACCGCTCTCAGAATGGGTATGGGGTCCACCACCGTCCATAGAATGCGTATGGGGTCCTCCACCGCCCACAGAATGGGTATGGGGTCCTCCACCGCCCACAGAATGGGTATGGGGTCCGCCACCGTCCATAGAGTGGGTATGGGGTCCACCACCGCCCACAGAATGGGTATGGGGTCCTCCACCGCCCACAGAATGGGTATGGGGTCCGCCACCGTCCATAGAGTGGGTATGGGGTCCACCACCGCCCACAGAATGGGTATGGGGTCCTCCACCGCCCACAGAATGGGTATGGGGTCCGCCACCGTCCATAGAATGCGTATGGGGTCCTCCACCGCCCACAGAATGGGTATGGAGTACATGAACTAATCTAAAACTCCCCATTCACCCGCTAACCCTCATCCCCACACTCCCGCATTCTTCCTATTACTCAATCCTATCCCCCCATCTTCACAACCAAAACCTCCCGGGTTCGATTCCCATGACAGGACAAAGAAGTTTGAACACGTTTCCTTTCACCTTACATCTCTATTCAGCAAGCAGTAAATAGAGTTAGGCAACTGTTGGTGATTGCATCACGGATAATTACTGGCGTGGGGGGAGACACCAAGACCGCAGGCTACCTGTCCCCGACAATGATACATCCACAGGTACAGTTACCCCCGCCAAGGCAAACCATCCAGGGAGAGCTTGGCACGCCATAAGTGTCAGAAACTTCGTAGCTCATTGCTCAAAGGCATCAGTATGAACAATTTTAATTGTTACGTATATACCCACACCCCCAAGGCTCTAGCCCCGTGCCCCCGCCGCTGCCCATGCCCCCCCCGCTGCCCATGCCCCCCCCGCTGCCCACCCATGCCCCCCCCGCTGCCCACCCATGCCCCCGCCGCTGCCCACCCATGCCCCCCCCCACCCATGCCCCCGCTGCCCACCCATGCCCACCCATGCCCCCATGCCCACCCATGCCCCCACCCATGCCCCCGCCGCTGCCCACCCATGCCCCCGCCGCTGCCCACCCATGCCCCCCCGCTGCCCACCCATGCCCCCGCTGCCCACCCATGCCCCCACCCATGCCCCCGCTGCCCACCATGCCCCCCGCCGCTGCCCACCCATGCCCCCGCCGCTGCCCACCCATGCCCCCGCCGCTGCCCACCCATGCCCCCCCCCCGCTGCCCACCCATGCCCCCCCATGCCAACCCATGCCCCCACCCATGCCCCCGCTGCCCACCCATGCCCCCACCCATGCCCCCGCTGCCCACCCATGCCCCCACCCATGCCCCCGCTGCCCACCCATGCCCCAGGTGTGGGCAGGGCGCCGGGACGCAAGGTAATATTAATTTATCAGTCAACGTCACGACCCGTAATAAGAGGCTCACAAACACATCAACAATTTCCTTCATTTAAATTGAACTTCCTCTCGCCTACAGGCCGGGAGGGTTGGCGTCCCTGTGTGTTCACGCGCCTGGTGTATACCTGTACTTGTGATCCAGGGGTGTGGCGGGGTGTGGCGGGGTGTAGCGGGGTGTAGTGGGGTGTAGTGGGGTGTGGCGGGGTGTGGTGGGGTGTGGCTGGGTGTAGTGGGGTGTGGCTGGGTGTGGTGGGGTGAAGCGGGGTGTGGCGGGTGTAGTGGGGTGTGGCTGGGTGTGGCGGGGTGTGGCGGGGGTGTGGCTGGGTGTGGTGGGGTGTGGCGGGGTGTAGCGGGGTGTAGTGGGGTGTGGCGGGGTGTGGTGGGGTGTGGCGGGGTGTAGCTGGGTGTAGTGGGGTGTGGCGGGGTGTAGCGGGGTGTAGTGGGGTGTGGCTGGGTGTAGTGGGGTGTGGCGGGGTGTGGCGGGGTGTGGCGGGGGTGTGGCTGGGTGTAGTGGGGTGTGGCGGGGTGTAGCGGGGTGTAGTGGGGTGTGGCTGGGTGTCGTGGGGTGTGGCGGGGTGTAGTGGGGTGTGGCTGGGTGTGGCGGGGTGTGGCGGGGTGTGGCTGGGTGTGGTGGGGTGTGGCGGCGTGTAGCTGGGTGTGGTGGGGTGTGGCGGGGTGTGGTGGGGTGTGGCGGTGTGTAGCTGGGTGTGGTGGGGTGTGGCGGGGTGTGGCTGGGTGTAGCTGGGTGTGGTGGGTGTGGCGGGGTGTGGTGGGGTGTGGCGGGGTGTAGCTGGGTGTGGTGGGGTGTGGCGGGGTGTGGTGGGGTGTGGCGGGGTGTGGCTGGGTGTGGTTGGGGTGTGGAGGGGTGTGGCTGGGTGTAGCGGGGTGTGGCGGGGTGTGGCTGGGTGTAGCTGGTGTGGCGGGGTGTGGTGGGGTGTGGCGGGGGTGTGGCTGGGTGTAGTGGGGTGTGGCTGGGTGTAGTGGGGTGTGGCGGGGTGTAGCGGGGTGTGGCGGGGTGTGGCTGGGTGTGGCTGGGTGAAGCGGGGTGTGGCTGGGTGTAGCGGGGTGTGGCTGGGTGAAGCGGGGTGTGGCTGGGTGTAGCGGGGTGTGGCTGGGTGTAGCGGGGTGTGGCTGGGTGTAGCGGAGTGTGGCTGGGTGTAGCGGGGTGTGACTGGGTGTAGCGGGGTGTGGCTGGGTGTGGCAGGGTGTAGCTGGGTGTAGTAGGATGTGGCTGGGTGTGGCGGGGTGTAGCTGGGTGTAGCTGGGTGTGGCTGGGTGTAGCTGGGTGTAGCGGGGTGTAGCTGGGCGTGGCTGGGTGTAGTAGGGTGTGGCTGGGTGTGGCAAGGGTGTAGCTGGGTGTAGCGGGATGTAGCAGAGTGTAGCGGGATGTAGCAGGGTGTAACTGGGTGTAGCTGGGTGTAGCGGGATGTAGCAGGGTGTAACTGGGTGTAGCTGGGTGTAGCGGGATGTAGCAGTTTGTAGCGGGATGTAGCTGGGTGTAGCTGGGTGTGGTGGGGTGTGGCGGGGTGTGGTGGGGTGTGGCGGGGTGTAGCTGGGTGTGGTGGGGTGTGTCGGGGTGTGGTGGGGTGTGGCGGGGTGTGGCTGGGTGTGTTGGGGTGTGGAGGGGTGTGGCTGGGTGTAGCGGGGTGTGGCGGGGTGTGGCTGGGTGTAGCTGGGTGTGGCGGGGTGTGGTGGGGTGTGGCGGGGGTGTGGCTGGGTGTAGTGGGGTGTGGCTGGGTGTAGGGGGGTGTGGCGGGGTGTAGCGGGGTGCGGCGGGGTGTGGCTGGGTGTGGCTGGGTGAAGCGGGGTGTGGCTGGGTGTGGCGGGGTGTGGCTGGGTGAAGCGGGGTGTGGCTGGGTGTAGCGGGGTGTGGCTGGGTGTAGCGGGGTGTGGCTGGGTGTAGCGGAGTGTGGCTGGGTGTAGCGGGGTGTGACTGGGTGTAGCGGGGTGTGGCTGGGTGTGGCAGGGTGTAGCTGGGTGTAGTAGGGTGTGGCTGGGTGTGGCAGGGGTGTAGCTGGGTGTAGCTGGGTGTGGCTGGGTGTAGCTGGGTGTAGCGGGGTGTAGCTGGGCGTGGCTGGGTGTAGTAGGGTGTGGCTGGGTGTGTCAAGGGTGTAGCTGGGTGTAGCTGGGTGTAGCGGGATGTAGCGGGATGTAGCAGGGTGTAACTGGGTGTAGCTGGGTGTAGCGGGATGTAGCAGGGTGTAACTGGGTGTAGCTGGGTGTAGCGGGATGTAGCAGTTTGTAGCGGGATGTAGCTGGGTGTAGCGGGGTGTAGCTTGGTGTAACTGGGTGTAGCTGGGTGTAGCGGGGTGTGGCTGGGTGTAGCGGGGTGTAGCTTGGTGTAGCAGGGTGTAACTGGGTGTAGCTGGGTGTAGCGGGGTGTGGCTGGGTGTAGCGGGATGTAGCAGGGTGTAACTGGGTGTAGCTGGGTGTAGCGGGATGTAACAGGGTGTAACTGGGTGTAGCGGGGTGTGGCTGGGTGTCGCTTGGTGTAGCTGGGTGTAGCTTGGTGTAGCGGGGTGTAACTTATATACATACAAACTTACACATATGGACATTTACATACATACCCCCTCCCCCCCTCCCGCCCACCTTGGCAATGAGTATAAATAAAGTGTGGTCGGTTATAACGGACATAATAATCACTCAGTGTTCACGGGCCGCTAACAATCAATTCCGCTGTACCGTCGTTACCGTCAAGCCAAACAAATTAATCCTATACATCTTAACATCAAATGTGATGCTGAAGATGAGCTAAGATAACTATCATTATCTGCTATGTGGAGATCACTGAAGGCATTGGTAATCCTGTGTGTGTGTGTTCTCACCTAGTTGAGGGAGCTGAGCTCTGGCTCTTTGGTCCCGCCTCTGTCAATCAACAGGTACACAGGTTCCTGAGCCTACTGGACTCTATCATATCTACATTTGAAACTGTGTATGGAGTCAGCCTCCACCACATCACTTCCTAATGCATTCCATTTACTAACTACTCTGACACTGAAAAAGTTCTTTCTAACGTCCCTGTGGCTCATCTGGGTACTCAGTTTCCACCTGTGTCCCCTTGTTCGCGTACCACCCGTATTAAACAGTTTATCTTTATCTACAATTTCAATTCCTCTGAGGATTTTGTAGATAGTGATCATGTCTCCCCTTACTCATGGAACCCGTTGGTTATCAACTTACCGTTAGAACATGTGTGAGTGTGTGTGCGTTCATATGCATGTGTGTGTGTGTGCGTGTGTGCGTGCGCGTGTGTTCGTGTGTGTGAAAAATATGTATTACAAGCTTGGGAAAGTCCAGTCGATAGCCTACAGGGATCTCCATAAGCCCAACTATAAGAAATATTTATAATATAAAATAATATATAATATATACAAAATATACAATCTTGCTTAATATTAGTAATTCAATGGATTATACAAAGTCCACGAGAACAGCGGCATGATTTAAGGTATACCAAACTATGATGGATTAGCACATGAATACATAAAGTACGAACTACGTATATATGATATACATAAGCTGGGAATAGATTGAGTTGAAATAAAAAGAGACAAGGAGAGAAAGAAGAGCAAGATAACAAGAGCAAGATAGCAAGATAGCAAGAGGAGAATCAGCCGTAATAATAATGATATGTCCGCTGTAAAACTATCACAGAGTCTCCAGAATTTGCCTCACAATTTTTGGGAGTGGTTTGCCTGACATGAAACAGCAAGCGGCCAGGCTCAAGACGAAGTTGAAGGAAGTTGTGAAGCAAATCCTTCATTTTTCTTCCTTCGCGACTCTCTCACTCGAGTTGGAGTTGACGAATTCCCGTCACGGACGTTCGAAAAATGTTAATTCCCTCAGAGGCGACAAGTTCTCTTAATTGACGAATTGCTTCGCGAATTTGCATAGCTTTGAAGTGCGGGGAGTTAGGGTGGGGGGGGGGGGAGGAAGGGGGGGAGGGAAAGTGGGAAGGGAAGGGAAGGGATGGGATGGGGTGCTGGGAGAGGATATAATGGACATGGAGAGAGATACAGAGTAAAGTTAGCTTGAAGTATCTTATCTCACCCACACAAAGCAGTTCCAGTCAGGCCACAATCTACCCACCACAGCCTTCCCCCCACCACAGCCTTCCCCCTCCACAGCCTTCCCCACCACAACTTTCCCCACCACAGCCTTCCCCCTCCACAGCCTTCCCCACCACAACTTTCCCCACCACAGCCTTCCCCCGACAACACCCACAGAACCACCACACAACCACCACAGACCCCCACCCCCACCACAGACCCCCACCCCCACCACAGACCCCCACCACCACCATCACAGACCCCCCACCCCTACCACCACAGACCCCCACCACCACCACAGACCCCCCACCACCACCACCACAGACCCCCACCACCACCACCACAGACCCCCCACCACCACCACAGACCCCCACCCCCACCACAGACCCCCACACCACCACCACCACAGACCCCCCACCCCCACCACAGACCCCCACCACCACCACACAGACCCCCACCACCACCACAGACCCCCACCACCACCACAGACCCCCACCACCACCACAGACCCTCACCACCACCACCACAGACCCCCACCACCACCACCACAGACCCCCACCACCACCACCACAGACCCCCCACCCCCACCACCACCACAGACCCCCACCCCCACCACAGACCCCCACCCCACCACAGAGACCCCCACCACCACCACCACAGACCCCCCACCCCACCACCCCCACCACAGACCCCCCACCACCACCACAGACCCCCACCACCACCACAGACCCCCACCACCACCACAGACCCCCACAACCACCACCACAGACCCCCACCACCACCACCACAGACCCCCACCACCACCACCACAGACCCCCACCCCCACCACAGACCCCCACCACCACCACCACAGACCCACCACCACCACCACAGACCACCACCACCACCACATACCCCCCACCACCACCACAGACCCCCACCACCACCACCACAGACCAGCAGGAGGCTGCCCACAACAACAGGATGGGTCAAGAGCACCAGGGTCGGCAGGAAGACGCCGGCCACAGTGTTTAGCTCCCTGATTATCTCATCCAAACTTCCGCTGACAACATTGTCCAGCCACACGCTCAAGCTTAAGCTGTTGGGCAACCCTCTCCTGAACCATTCACTCTCACACACAC
>NW_025561018.1:0-2500 GCF_020424385.1 Procambarus clarkii | reverse complement strand
TGGTTTTGTTCATGAAGTGTTATGATTGTGTGTACTCACAACTAGGTGAGTACACACAGTTAATACAACAATACAGGGATAAAAAAAATGGAATTTAGAACACACCTGACCAACGTGTCCTCCCCCCCCCCCCCCGCCATAACTAACAACACCCTACAACCTTCCTTCAACTACCTCGTTCGTGAACCACTGCCCCCGTGAGTACACCAGAGTGTACTGGCCAGGGGGGTAGTTCCTAGCGGTCACGGGGACCAGCCTCCACTAATCTTCTAATTCTCAAGGCTCTAATTCACGGCGTTTGTTCTCAACACGCAAGGTGATGCGTCTTTATCTGGCACGCAGGCCATTACGTCAGTGTAGGGTGGTGGGTGCTTACCTATCAGTACTTAGCTATCAGTGTCTGCTGGGGGAGAGAGGTCTAGCTCTCTATACCCCCGCCTACTGCCCTTGTACCTGTTGTGTTGCAACTTAACTATTCTGACAGTCACATTCCTTGCTGAATGTGTCCTTAAAGATGTGGCTGGAGGCGGCTTCCACAACTTCCTCTTTTAGAACATTGCACTTGTTAACTGGCCGCACAGGGCTCGAGTCCCCTCCCTTACGTTGCAGTGTAGCTGTAACAACAGAGCCGCCCCCACCTCACCCTCTGGGCACCTAATGTCTCCTTACTACTTGATACCCCTCAGTGGCAAGATTGTATTTCCCATAACACTTGTTTTTTACATTTCCGTTATCACGATGATGCGCGGTTGTACTCCTCGGAAGGAGTTACTTCCGCCACTCCTTCCTGTAATTCTCATCCTTTGTTAGCTATTCCATCTACATTTGTGTACATTACTTTTATGCTACTCATGACAACTGGGCTGCTTTTTGTTTTTTGCCCGAGGAGTGACTGCATTTCCACGTGGCTGTGTTCCCATATCTGATATGGTGAGGGAGGGGGGGGTATGGTGAACCAGTCACTCTTGTCTATTTGTTTGAGTAGATGCCTCGTTAGGCTGGGCAGCTCTACTATCTCCCTCTGTAGAACACTCTTGCACTGTTAAGCTTGTCTGCGTTCAATTCCCGACCGTCCAAGTGGTTCGGCACCATTCCTTCCTCCCGTCCCATCACAAATCCTTATCCTGACCTCTTCCAAGTGATATATAGTCGTAATGGATTGGCGCTTTCCCTTTGAAAATTCCCTTCCCTTCCCTCTTTCCCTGTGTTCTACTCTTTATTGCCAAATTTGCTCTTACTGTGCCCTCTTTGTGCCACTTTCTGGTCTCCTTGCATGTCTCATTTGCTTTTCTTCTCTGATTCTTTTTGCTGCCTCCCAATTTTCCTCAAACATGTCGTCTAATAAACATTACATGGTACTTTGACTCAAATATCTCCTCCCTGCCACTATATATTTAACTGTTATGCTCTACATAAAAATAACTTTCACTGGTCGATTTCTCTGTCTAAAACTTAACTATCTCGAGGTTATCTTGAGATGATTTCGGGGCTTAGCGTCCCCGCGGCCCGGTCCTCGACCAGGCCTGCTTTTTGTTATACATCCCCCAGGAAGCAGCCCGTAACAGCTGTCTAATTCCCAGGTACCTATTTACTGCTAGGTGAACAGACACACTAGGTGAAAGAAACTGCCCATTTGTTACTGCCTCCGCAGAATCGTACCCGAGCCATTAGAACTACGACCCCTAAGCGCTGTCCACTCAGCCGCGAGGCCCTGGTGTGTGTGTGTACTCACCTATTTGTGCTTGCGGGGGTTGCGCTTTGGCTCTTTGGTCCCGCCTCTCAACTGTCAATTAACTGGTCTACAGATTCCTGAGCCTACTGGGCTCTGTCATATCTACATTTGAAACTGTGTATGGAGTCAGCCTCCACCACATCACTGCCTAATGCATTCCTCCTGTTAACTACTCTGACACTGAAAAAGTTCTTTCTAACGTCCCTGTGGCTCATGTGGGTACTCATTTTTTACCTGTGTCCCCTTGTTCGCGTCCCACCAGTGTTGAATAGTTTATCCTTGTCTACCCGGTCGATTCCTCTGAGGATTTTGTAGGTTGTGATCATGTCTCCCCTTACTCTTCTGTTTTCCAGTGTCGTAAGGTGCATTTCCCGCAGCCTTTCCTCGTAACTCATGCCTCTTAGTTCTGGGACTAGTCTAGTGGCATACCTTTGAACTTTTTCCAGCTCCGTCTTGTGCTTGACAAGGTACGGGCTCCATGCTGGGGCCGCATACTTCAGGATTGGTCTTACATATGTGATATACAAGATTCTGAATGATTCCTTACACAGGTTCCTGAAGGCTGTTCTGATGTTAGCCAGCCTTGCATATGCCGCAGACGTTATTCTTTTTATGTGGGCTTCAGGAGACAGGTTTGGTGTTAAATCAACTCCTAGATCTTTCTCTCTGTCCGTTTCATTAAGAACTTCATCTCCTATTCTGTATCCTGTGTCTGGCCTCCTGTTTCCACCGCATAGTTTCATTACTTTGCATTTACTCGGGTTGAAC
>NW_025561017.1:100000-149763 GCF_020424385.1 Procambarus clarkii | reverse complement strand
TGTTGGTGTTGGTCACTGTTGGTGTTGTTCACTGTTGGTGTTGGTCACTGTTGGTGTTGTTGGTCACTGTTGGTGTTGTCACTGTTGGTGTTGTTCGCTGTTGGTGTTGGTCACTGTTGGTGTTGGTCACTGTTGGTGTTGGTCACTGTTGTTGTTTGTTCACTGTTGGTGTTGTTCCCTGTTAGTGTTGGTCACTGTTGGTGTTGGTCACTGTTGGTGTTGTTCCCTGTTAGTGTTGGTCACTGTTGGTGTTGGTCACTGCTGGTGTTGTTCCCTGTTGGTGTTGGTCACTGTTGGTGTTGGTCACTGTTGATGTTGTTCGCTGTTGGTGTTGGTCACTGTTGGTTTTGGTCATTGTTCGTGTTGGTCACTGTTGGTGTTGTTCCCTGTTGGTGTTTTCGCTGTTGGTGTTGTTCGCTGTTGGTGTTGTTCACTGTTGGTGTTGGTCACTGTTGGTGTTGTTCCCCTGTTGGTGTTGGTCACTGTTGGTGTTGTTCCCTGTTGGTGTTCGCTGTTGGTGTTGGTCACTGTTGGTGTTGTTCCCTGTTGGTGTTGGTCACTGTTGGTGTTGGTCACACTGTTGTTCCCTGTTGGTGTTGGTCACTGTTGGTGTTGGTCACTGTTTGTGTTCTTCCTGTTGGTGTTGGTCACTGTGGTGTTGGTTCGCTGTTTTTCGCTGTGGTGTTGGTCACTGTTGGTGGTCATTGTTCCGTTGTTCACTGTTGTGTGTTGTTCACTGTTGGTGTTGGTCATTGTTGGTGTTGTTCGCTGTCACTGTTGGTGTTGGTCACTGTTGGTGTTGTTCGCTGTTGGTGTTGGTCACTGTTGGTGTTGTTCACTGTTGGTGTTAGTCACTGTTGGTGTTGGTCACTGTTGGTGTGTTGGTGTTGGTCACTGTTGGTGTTGTTCGCTGTTGGTGTTGGTCGCTGTTGGTGTTGGTGTTGGTCACTGTTGGTGTTGGTCGCTGTTGGTGTTGTTCGCTGTTGGTGTTGGTGACTGTTGGTGTTATTCACTGTTGGTGTTGTTCGCTGTTGGTGTTGGTCACTGTTGGTGTTGATCACTGGTGGTGTTGATCACTGTTGGTGTTGTTCGCTATTGCATGGTGTTGTTCACTGTGTGCGTAGTTAGCTGTTGGTGTTCTTCGCTGTTGGTGTTGGTCTCTGTTGGTGTGTTCCCTGTTGGTGTTGGTCACTGTTGGTGTTGTTCCCTGTTGGTGTTGGTCACTGTTGGTGTTGGTCACTGTTGGTGTTGGTCACTGTTGGTGTTTTTCGCAGTTGGTGTTGGTCACTGTTGGTTTTGGTCAATGTTCGTGTTGGTCACTGTTCGTGTTGTTCACTGTTGGTGTTGGTCACTGCTGGTGTTGGTCACTGTTGGTGTTGTTTGCTATTGGTGTTGTTCACTGTTGGTGTTGGTCACTGTTGGTGTTGTTCGCTGTTGGTGTTGTTCGATGTTGTTGGTCACTGTTATTATTGTTCCCTGTTGGTGTTGGTCACTGTTGGTGTTGTTCGCTGTTGGTATTGTTCACTGTTTGTGTTGGTCACTGTTGGTTTTCTTCACTGTTGGTGTTGGTCACTGTTGGTGTTGGTCACTGTTGGTGTTGTTCGCTGTTTGTGTTGGTCACTGTTGGTATTGTTCGCTGTTGGTGTTGGTCCCTGTTATTGTTGGTCACTGCTGGTGTTGTTCCCTGTTAGTGTTTGTCACTGTTGGTGTTGGTCACTGCTGGTGTTGTTCCCTGTTGGTGTTGGTCACTGTTGGTGTTGGTCACTGTTTGTGTTCTTCCCTGTTGGTGTTGGTCACTGTTGGTGTTGGTCACTGTTGATGTTGTTCGCTGTTGGTGTTGGTCACTGTTGGTTTTGGTCATTGTTCGTGTTGGTCACTGTTGGTGTTGTTCCCTGTTGGTGTTTTCGCTGTTGGTGTTGTTCGCTGTTGGTGTTGTTCACTGTTGGTGTTGGTCACTGTTGGTGTTGTTCCCCTGTTGATGTCGTTCCCTGTTGGTGTTGTTCACTGTTGGTGTTGTTCCCTGTTGGTGTTCGCTGTTGGTGTTGGTCACTGTTGGTGTTGTTCCCTGTTGGTGTTGGTCACTGTTGGTGTTGGTCACTGTTGGTGTTGTTCGCTGTTGGTGTTGGTGTTACAGCCCTCTCGGGTCGCAACTGGGTTCGTACTCTGATGTCGTTAGAGGAAGGGTATCCGGCCCCAAGCCAGTAGTGGCTTTCAAGGGATGTGATCCGTAACGCAAGTAAATTAAAAGGGGAAGGGAAAGAAAGGCAAAAACTTAATATTATAATTAACACCTTCACCAATAAATATATATAAGAAGATTACATGGGGGGGGGGGTATAAACACTATTATATACACTGTCGTCTTCTTCTGAAGACTCTTGCTCTTCACGGTGCCAGGCTCTCGGTGCTTTCGTGGCCTCACGACGAATCCTTCGAGAAGCTTGAGTCTACCCCGGCCACAGGCCAGCCAAAACACAGTTCCACTGGGGCACCGCCGTGGAGGCCGTCAACCACAAGTCCAGCAGATAGCTGGCAGGTTCCGAATCAGCCGCGCTGGTTAGGCCACTCCACGAGCGATACTAGGGTCGCGCCCTAGTCAGGAGCCTCGTGTGATACCACAGATCACTTTCCTTTCCACAATACCCCAGTGGTTAAGCGTCTCCACCAGTCAGTCCCGGGTATGACAATCCTTCAACTGCCGCTTCACTGGCAGGGGTAACACCACAGTGTTCATCCGGGGGGCGACTCACAGTTGCTGCAGCAAACACTTGGTGACGAGACGGCTGCCTTGGGTAGACTCATCCAACTTCCATCACAGCAGTCCCAGGTCGACTCTGTAATCAGACACGTCATCAGTAACAGGGACACACTAAAGCACCTCACTTACGGGCTCAGACCCAAACGCCCACCTATCCACTCCATAGATGGCGTTGTCGTCTGAGCACCACCTCACCAGAGGTCAGCAGCGGCTGTGTTGTGAGCTAATCAGGACTGGGAACTAGCCCTTGTGGCCAGTACACCTTGTCCTCACCAGGTGTCGTCGTCCATTTGGAGGGGGTTTCGGGAGCTGACCCACAGATGGCGTGGTCGTCACTGCTCCAGGCTCGGACGCTGGATTCGGGTCCGTAACAGTTGGTCACTGTTGGTGTTGGTCACTGTTGGTGCTGGTCGCTGTTGGTGTTGGTCACTGTTGGTGTCGTTCCGTGTTGATGATGGTCACTGTTGGTGTTGTCACTGTTGGTGTTTTTCCCCTGTTGGTGTTGGTCATTGTTGGTGTTGGTCACCGGTTGGTGTTGTTCCCTGTTGGTGTTGGTCACTGTTGGTGTTGGTCACTGTTGGTGTTGTTCGCTGTTGGTGTTGGTCACTGTTGGTTTTGGTCAATGTTCGGGTTGGTGACTGTTGGTGTTGCTCACTGTTGGTGTTGTTCGCTGTTGGTGTTGGTCACTGTTGGTGTTGATCACTGGTGGTGTTGATCACAGTTGGTGTTGTTCGCTATTGCATGGTGTTGTTCACTGTGTGCGTAGTTAGCTGTTGGTGTTCTTCGCTGTTGGTGTTGGTCTCTGTTGGTGTTGTTCCTTGTTGGTGTTGGTCACTGTTGGTGTTGTTCCCTGTTGGTGTTGGTCACTGTTGGTGTTGGTCACTGTTGGTGTTGTCCGCTGTTGATGTTGGTCACTGTTGGTTTTGGTCAATGTTCGTGTTGGTCACTGTTCGTGTTGTTCACTGTTGGTGTTGGTCACTGTTGGTGTTGTTCCCTGTTGGTGTTGTTCGCTGTTGGTGTTTTTCACTGTTAGTGTTCGTCACTATTGGTGTTGGTCACTGTTGGTGTTGTTCGCTATTGGTGTTGTTCACTGTTGGTGTTGTTCGCTGTTGGTGTTTTTCGATGTTGGTGTTTATCACTGTTGGTGTTGTTCCCTGTTGGTGTTGGTCACTGTTGGTGTTGTTCACTGTTGGTGTTGGTAACTGTTGGTGTTGGTCACTGTTGGTGTTGTTCGCTGTTGGTGTTGGTCACTGTTGGTGTTGTTCCCTGTTGGTGTTGGTCACTGTTGGTGTTGTTCGCTATTGGTGTTGTTCACTGTTGGTGTTGGTCACTGTTGATGTTGGTCACTGTTGGTGTTGTTCGCTGTTGGTGTTGGTCACTGTTGGTTTTGGTCAATGTTCGGGTTGGTCACTGTTCGTGTTGTTCACTGTTGGTGTTGTTCGCTGTTGGTGTTGGTCACAGTTGGTGTTCATCACTGGTGGTATTGATCACTGTTGGTGTTGTTCGTTATTGCATGGTGTTGTTCACTGTGTGCGTAGTTAGCTGTTGGTGTTCTTCGCTGTTGGTGTTGGTCTCTGTTGGTGTTGTTGCCTGTTGGTGTTGGTCACTGTTGGTGTTGTTCCCTGTTGGTGTTGGTCACTGTTGGTGTTGGTCACTGTTGGTGTTGTTCCTTGTTGTTGTTGGTCACTGTTGGTGTTGTTCGTTATTGCATGGTGTTGTTCACTGTGTGCGTAGTTAGCTGTTGGTGTTCTTCGCTGTTGGTGTTGGTCTCTGTTGGTGTTGTTCCCTGTTGGTGTTGGTCACTGTTGGTGTTGTTCCCTGTTGGTGTTGGTCACTGTTGGTGTTGGTCACTGTTGGTGTTGTCCGCTGTTGGTGTTGGTCACTGTTGGTTTTGGTCAATGTTCGTGTTGGTCACTGATCGTGTTGTTCACTGTTGGTGTTGGTCACTGTTGGTGTTGTTCCCTGTTGGTGTTGTTCGCTGTTGGTGTTGTTCACTGTTGGTGTTGGTCACTGTTGGTGTTGTTCACTGTTGGTGTTGTTCGCTGTTGGTGTTTTTCGATGTTGGTGTTGGTCACTGTTGGTGTGTTCACTGTTCCACTGTTGGTGTTGGTCACTGTTTGTGTTGTTCACTGTTGGTGTTGGTAACTGTTGGTGTTGGTCACTGTTGGTGTTGTTCGCTGTTGGTGTTGGTCCCTGTTGGTGTTGTTCCCTGTTGGTGTTGGTCACTGTTGGTTTTGTTCGCTATTGGTGTTGTTCACTGTTGGTGTTGTTCGCTGTTGGTGTTTTTCGATGTTGGTGTTTATCACTGTTGGTGTTGTTCCCTGTTGGTGTTGGTCACTGTTGGTGTTGTTCACTGTTGGTGTTGGTAACTGTTGGTGTTGGTCACTGTTGGTGTTGTTCGGTGTTGGTGTTGGTCACTGTTGGTGTTGGTCACTGTTGGTGTTGGTCGCTGTTGGTGTTGTTCGCTGTTGGTGTTGGTCACTGTTGGTGTCGTTCCGTGTTGGTGTTGGTCACTGTTGGTGTTGGTCACTGTTGGTGTTGTTCCCCTGTTGGTGTTGGTCACTGTTGGTGTTGGTCACTGTTGGTGTTGTTCCCTGTTGGTGTTGGTCACTGTTGGTGTTGGTCACTGTTGGTGTTGTTCGCTGTTGGTGTTGGTCACTGTTGGTGTTGGTCACTGTTCGGTGTTGGTCACTGTTCGTGTTGTTCACTGTTGGTGTTGTTCACTGTTGGTGTTGTTCGCTGTTGGTGTTGGTCACAGTTGGTGTTGATCACTGGTGGTGTTGATCACTGTTGGTGTTGTTCGTTATTGCATGGTGTTGTTCACTGTGTGCGTAGTTAGCTGTTGGTGTTCTTCGCTGTTGGTGTTGATCTCTGTTGGTGTTGTTCCCTGTTGGTGTTGGTCACTGTTGGTGTTGTTCCCTGTTGGTGTTGGTCACTGTTGGTGTTGGTCACTGTTGGTGTTGTTCGCTGTTGGTGTTGGTCACTGTTGGTTTTGGTCAATGTTCGTGTTGGTCACTGTTCGTGTTGTTCACTGTTGGTGTTGGTCACTGTTGGTGTTGTTCTCTGTTGGTGTTGTTCGCTGTTGGTGTTTTTCACTGTTGGTGTTCGTCACTGTTGGTGTTGGTCACTGTTGGTGTTGTTCGCTATTGGTGTTGTTCACTGTTGGTGTTGTTCGCTGTTGGTGTTTTTCGATGTTGGTGTTTATCACTGTTGGTGTTGTTCCCTGTTGGTGTTGGTCACTGTTGGTGTTGTTCACTGTTGGTGTTGGTAAATGTTAGTGTTGGTCACTGTTGGTGTTGTTCGCTGTTGGAGTTGGTCACTGTTGGTGTTGTTCCCTGTTGGTGTTGGTCACTGTTAATGTTGGCCACTGTTGGTGTTGTTCCTTGTTGGTGTTGGTCACTGTTGGTGTTGGTCACTGCTGGTGTTTTCGCTGTTGGTGTTGTTCGCTGTTGGTGTTGGTCACTGTTGGTGTTGGTCACTGTTGGTGTTGTTTGTTGTTGGCGTTCGTCACTGTTGGTGTTGTTCCCTGTTGGTGTTGGTCACTGTTGGTGTTGGTCACTGTTGGTGTTGTTCCCTGTTGGTGTTGGTCACTGTTGGCGTTGGTCACTGTTGGTGTTGTTCCCTGTTGGTGTTGGTCACTGTTTGTGTTGGTCACTGTTGGTGTTGTTCGCTGTTGGTGTTGGTCGGTGTTGGTTTTGGTCACTGTTCGTGTTGGTAACTGTTCATGTTGTTCACTGTTGGTGTTGGTTACTGTTGGTGTTGTTCCCTATTGGTGTTGTTCGCTGTTTGTGTTTGACACTGTTGGTGTTGGTCAGTGCTGGTGTTGGTCACTGTTAGTGTTGTTTGCAATTGGTGTTGTTCACTGTTGGTGTTGGTCACTGTTGGTGTTGTTCGCTGTTGGTGTTGTTCGATGTTGTTGTTGGTCACTGTTATTGTTGTTCCCTGTTGGTGTTGTTCCCTGTTGGTGTTGTTCACTGTTGGTGTTGGTACTGTTGGTGTTGTTCGCTGTTGGTATTGTTCACTGTTTGTGTTGGTCACTGTTGGTGTTGGTCACTGTTGGTGTTGGTCACTGTTGGTGTTGGTCACTGTTGGTGTTGGTCACTGTTGGTGTTGTTCGCTGTTGGTGTTGGTTACTGTTGGTGTTGTTCGCTGTTGGTGTTGGTCACTGTTATTGTTGGTCACTGTTGGTGTTGGTCACTGTTGGTGTTGTTCGCTGTTGGTATTGTTCCCTGTTGGTGTTGGTCACTGTTGGTGTTGTTCCCTGTTAGTTTTGGTCACTGTTGGTGTTGGTCACTGCTGGTGTTGTTCCCTGTTGGTGTTGGTCACTGTTGGTTTTGGTCATTGTTCGTGTTGGTCACTGTTGGTGTTGTTCCCTGTTGGTGTTTTCGCTGTTGGTGTTGTTCGCTGTTGGTGTTGTTCACTGTTGGTGTTGCTGTTGGTGTTGTTCACTGTTGGTGTTGGTCACTGTTGGTGTTACCTGTTCGCTGTTGGTGTTGGTCACTGTTGGTGTTGTTCCCTGTTGGTGTTGGTCACTGTTGGTGTTGGTCACTGTTGGTGTTGTTCGCTGTTGGTGTTGGTCACTGTTGGTGTTGGTCACTGTTGGTGTTGGTCACTGTTGGTGTTTGTTCCCTGTTGGTGTTGGTCACTGTTGGTGTTGTTCCGTGTTGGTGTTGGTCACTGTTGGTGTTGGTCACTGTTGGTGTTGTTCCCTGTTGGTGTTGGTCACTGTTGGTGTTGTTCACTGTTGGTGTTGGTCACTGTTGGTGTTGGTCACTGTTGGTGTTGTCCTGTCTTTTCTGTTGGTGTTGGTCACTGTTGGTGTTGGTCACTGTTGGTGTTGTTCCCTGTTGGTGTTGGTCACTGTTGGTGTTGGTCACTGTTGGTGTTGGTCACTGTTGGTGTTGGTCACTGTTGGTGTTGTTCACTGTTGGTGTTGGTCACTGTTGGTGTTGGTCACTGTTGGTGTTGGTCACTGTTGGTGTTGGTCACTGTTGGTGTTGTTGGTCACTGTTGGTGTTGGTTCACTGTTGGTGTTGTTCGCTGTTGGTGTTTTTCACTGTTGGTGTTGTATCACTGTTGGTGTTGTTCACTGTTGGTGTTGTTCGCTGTTGGTGTTGTTCACTGTTGGTGTTGGTCACTGTTGGTGTTGGTCACTGTTGGTGTTGTTCGCTGTTGGTGTTGGTCACTGTTGGTGTTCGTCATTGTTGGTGTTGTTCGCTGTTGGTGTTGGTCACTGTTGGTGTTGGTCACTGTTGGTGTGTTCCGTGTTGGTGTTGGTGTTCACTGTTGGTGTTGGTCACTGTTGGTGTTGGTCACTGTTGGTGTTGGTCACTGTTGGTGTTGGTCACTGTCACTGTGTTGGTGTTGGTCACTGTTGGTGTTGGTCACTGTTGGTGTTGGTCACTGTTGGTGTTGGTCACTGTTGGTGTTGTCACTGTTGGTGTTGGTCACTGTTGGTGTTGGTCACTGTTGGTGTTGGTCACTGTTGGTGTTGTTCACTGTTGGTGTTGGTCACTGTTGGTCACTTGGTCACTGTTGGTGTTGTTCACTGTTGGTGTTGGTCACTGTTGGTGTTGTTCACTGTTGGTGTTGGTCACTGTTGGTGTTGGTCACTGTTGGTGTTGTTCACTGTTGGTGTTGGTCACTGTTGGTGTTGTTCACTGTGTTGGTGTTGGTGTTGGTCACTGTTGGTGTTGGTCACTGTTGGTGTTGGTCACTGTTGGTGTTGTTCACTGTTGGTGTTGTTCACTGTTGGTGTTGGTCACTGTTGGTGTTGTTGTTGGTGTTGTTCACTGTTGGTGTTGGTCGCTGTTGGTGTTGGTCACTGTTGGTGTTGGTCACTGTTGGTGTTGTTCACTGTTGGTGTTGGTCACTGTTGGTGTTGTTCACTGTTGGTGTTGTTCACTGTTGGTGTTGGTCACTGTTGGTGTTGGTCACTGTTGGTGTTGGTCACTGTTGGTGTTGGTCACTGTTGGTGTTGGTCACTGTTGGTGTTGGTGTTGTTCACTGTTGGTGTTGGTCACTGTTGGTGTTGGTCACTGTTGGTGTTGGTCACTGTTGGTGTTGGTCACTGTTGGTGTTGGTCACTGTTGGTGTTGTGTTGGTGTTGTTCACTGTTGGTTTCACTGTTGGTGTTGTTCACTGTTGGTGTTGGTCACTGTTGGTGTTGGTCACTGTTGGTGTTGTTCACTGTTGGTGTTGGTCACTGTTGGTGTTGTTCACTGTTGGTGTTGTTCACTGTTGGTGTTGGTCACTGTTGGTGTTGTTCACTGTTGGTGTTGTTCACTGTTGGTGTTGTTCACTGTTGGTGTTGGTCACTGTTGGTGTTGGTCACTGTTGGTGTTGTTCACTGTTGGTGTTGTTCACTGTTGGTGTTGGTCACTGTTGGTGTTGGTCACTGTTGGTGTTGTTCACTGTTGGTGTTGGTCACTGTTGGTGTTGGTCACTGTTGGTGTTGTTCACTGTTGGTGTTGTTGGTCACTGTTGGTGTTGGTCACTGTTGGTGTTGTTCACTGTTGGTGTTGTTCCCTGTTGGTGTTGGTCACTGTTGGTGTTGGTCACTGTTGGTGTTGTTCACTGTTGGTGTTGGTCACTGTTGGTGTTGGTTGGTCACTGTTGGTGTTGGTGTTGTTTGTTCGCTGTTGGTGTTGGTCACTGTTGGTGTTGTTCACTGTGTTGGTGTTGGTCACTGTTGGTGTTGTTCACTGTTGGTGTTGTTCACTGTTGGTGTTGGTCACTGTTGGTGTTGGTCACTGTTGGTGTTGGTCACTGTTGGTGTTGTTCACTGTTGTTGTGTGTTGTTCACTGTTGGTGTTGTTCACTGTTGGTGTTGGTCACACTGTTGGTGTTGGTCACTGTTGGTGTTGTTCACTGTTGGTGTTGGTCACTGTTGGTGTTGGTCACTGTTGGTGTTGTTCGCTGTTGGTGTTGGTCACTGTTGGTGTTGTTCACTGTTGGTGTTGGTCACTGTTGGTGTTGGTCACTGTTGGTGTTGGTCACTGTTGGTGTTGGTCACTGTTGGTGTTGTTCACTGTTGGTGTTGGTTTGGTGTTGTCACTGTTGGTGTTGGTCACTGTTGGTGTTGGTCACTGTTGGTGTTGGTCACTGTTGGTGTTGGTCACTGTTGGTGTTGGTCACTGTTGGTGTTGGTCACTGTTGGTGTTGGTCACTGTTGGTGTTGTTGTCACTGTTGGTGTTGGTCACTGTCACTGTTGGTGTTGGTCACTGTTGGTGTTGGTCACTGTTGGTGTTGTTCACTGTTGGTGTTGGTCACTGTTGGTGTTGGTCACTGTTGGTGTTGGTCACTGTTGGTGTTGGTCACTGTTGGTGTTGTTCACTGTTGGTGTTGGTCACTGTTGGTGTTGGTCACTGTTGGTGTTGGTCACTGTTCGCTGTTGGTGTTGGTCACTGTTGGTGTTGTTGTTGGTGTTGGTCACTGTTGGTGTTGGTCACTGTCACTGTTGGTGTTGTTCACTGTTGGTGTTGGTCACTGTTGGTGTTGTCACTCACTGTTGGTGTTGTTGTTGGTGTTGGTCACTGTTGGTGTTGGTCACTGTTGGTGTTGGTCACTGTTGGTGTTGTTCCCTGTTGGTGTTGGTCACTGTTGGTGTTGGTCACTGTTGGTGTTGTTCACTGTTGGTGTTGTTGTCACTGTTGGTGTTGGTTCACTGTTGGTGTTGGTCACTGTTGGTGTTGGTCACTGTTGGTGTTGGTCACTGTTGGTGTTGTTCACTGTTGGTTGTTGTTCACTGTTGGTGTTGGTCACTGTTGGTTGTTCACTTTGGTGTTGGTCACTGTTGGTGTTGTTCCTGTTGGTGTTGGTCACTGTTGGTGTTGGTGTTGTTCGCTGTTGGTGTTGGTCACTGTTGGTGTTGGTCACTGTTGGTGTTGGTCACTGTTGGTGTTGGTCACTGTTGGTGTTGTTCACTGTTGGTGTTGGTCACTGTTGGTGTTGTTCACTGTTGTTGTGTTGGTGTTGTTCACTGTTGGTGTTGGTCACTGTTGGTGTTGGTCACTGTTGGTGTTGGTCACTGTTGTTGTGTTGTTGGTCACTGTTGGTGTTGTTCACTGTGTGGTGTTGTTTGGTCACTGTTGGTGTTGTTCACTGTTGGTGTTGGTCACTGTTGGTGTTGGTCACTGTTTTTGTTGGTCACTGTTGGTGTTGTTCGCTGTTGGTATTGTTCACTGTTGATGTTGGTCACTGTTGGTGTTGTTGACTGTTGGTGTTGTTCACTGTTGGTGTTGTTGGTCACTGTTGGTTTTGGTCACTGTTGTTGTCGCTGTTGGTTGTCACTGTTGGTGTTGTTCGCTGTTGGTGTTGGTCACTGTTGGTGTTGGTCACTGTTGGTGTTGGTCACTGTTAGTGTTGGTCACTGTTGGTGTTGGTCACTGTTGGTGTTGGTCACTGTTGGTGTTGTTCACTGTTGGTGTTGGTCACTGTTGGTGTTGGTCACTGTTGGTGTTGTTCGCTGTTGGTGTTGTCACTGTTGGTGTTGGTCACTGTTGGTGTTGGTCACTGTTGGTGTTGGTCACTGTTGGTATTGTTCGCTGTTTGTGTTGGTCACTGTTGGTGTTGTTCACTGTTGGTGTTGTTCACTGTTGGTGTTGGTCACTGTTGGTGTTGTTCACTGTTGGTGTTGGTGTTGGTCACTGTTGGTGTTGTCACTGTTGGTGTTGGTCACTGTTGGTGTTTGGTCACTGTTGGTGTTGGTCACTGTTTGTGTTGGTCACTGTTGGTGTTGTTCACTGTTGGTGTTGGTCACTGTTGGTGTTGGTCACTGTTGGTGTTGTTCCCTGTTGGTGTTGTTCACTGTTGGTGTTGGTCACTGTTGGTGTTGTTCCCTGTTGGTGTTGGTCACTGTTGGTGTTGTTCGCTGTTGGTGTTGGTCACTGTTGGTGTTGGTCACTGTTGGTGTTGTTCCCTGTTGGTGTTGGTCACTGTTGGTGTTGGTCACTGTTGGTGTTGTTCGCTGTTGGTGTTGGTCACTGTTTTGGTCAATGGTGTTGGTCACTGTTCGTGTTGTTCACTGTTGTGTTGGTCTGTTGGTGTTGTTCCCTGTTGGTGTTGTTCGCTGTTGGTGTTTTTCACTGTTGGTGTTCGTCACTGTTGGTGTTGGACACTGTTGGTGTTGTTCTCTGTTGGTGTTGGTCACTGTTGGTGTTGTTCGCTGTTGGTGTTGTTCGATGTTGGTGTTGGTCACTGTTGGTGTTGTTCCCTGTTGGTGTTGGTCCCTGTTGGTTTTGTTCACTGTTAGTGTTGGTCACTGTTGGTGTTGGTCACTGTTGGTGTTGTTCCCTGTTGGTGTTGGTCACTGTTGGTGTTGGTCACTGTTTGTGTTGTTCCCTGTTGGTATTGGTCACTGTTGGTGTTGGTCACTGTTGGTGTTGTTCGCTGTTGGTGTTGGTCACTGTTAGTTTAGGTCATTGTTCGTGTTGTTCACTGTTGGTGTTTGTCACTGTTGGTGATGTTCCCTGTTCGTGTTGTTCGTTGTTGGTGTTGGGCACTGTTGGTGTTGGTCACTGTTGGTGTTTGTCACTGTTGGTGTTGTTCGCTGTTGGTGTGGTCACTGTTGGAGTTGATCACTGTTGGTGTTGGACACTGTTGGTGTTGGACACTGTTGGTGTTGGTCACTGTTAGCGTTGGTCACTGTTGGTATTGGTCACTGTTGGTGTTTTTTGCTGTTGGTGTTGGTCACTGTTGTCGTTGGTCACTGTTGGTGTTGGTCACTGTTGGTGTTGGTCACTGTTGGTGTTGTTCGCTGTTGGTGTTTATCACTGTTGGTGTTGGTTACTGTTGGTGTTGTTTGCAGTTGGTGTTGGTCACTGTTGGTGTTGGTCACTGTTGGTGTTGTTTGCAGTTGGTGTTGTTCGCTGCTGGTGTTGGTCACTGTTGGTGTTGTTCCCTGTTGGTGTTTTCGCTGTTGGTGTTGTTCGCTGTTGGTGTTGATCCCTGTTGATGTTGGTCACTGTTAGTGTTGTTCGCTGTTGGTGTTTTTCACTGTTGGTGTTGGTTACTGTTGGTGTTGGTCACTGTTGGTGTTGTTCGCTGTTGGTGTTGGTCACTGTTGGTGTTGTTCTTTGTTGGTGTTGGTCACTGTTGGTTTTGGCCACTGTTGGTGTTGGTAACTGTTGGTGTTGTTCGCTGTTGGTGTTGCTCACTGTTGGTGTTGTTCCTTGTTGGTGTTTTCGTTGTTGGTGTTGTTCGCTGTTGGTGTTGGTCACTGTTGGTGTTGGTCACTGTTGGTGTTGTTTACGTTGGTCAATGTTTGTGTTGTTCCCTGTTGGTGTTGGTCACTGTTGGTGTTGGTCACTGTTAGTGTCGTTCCCTGTTTGTGTTGGTCACTGTTGGTGTTGTTCCCCTGTTGGTGTTGGTCACTGTTGGTGTTGGTCACTGTTGGTGTTGTTCCCTGTTGGTGTTGGTCACTGTTGGTGTTGTTCGCTGTTGGTGTTGGTCACTGTTGGTTTTGGTCAATGTTCGTGTTGGTCACTGTTCGTGTTGTTCACTGTTGGTGTTGGTCACTGTTGGTGTTGTTCCCTGTTGGTGTTGTTTGCTGTTGGTGTTGGTCACTGTTGGTGTTGGTCATTGGTGGTGCTGGTCACTGTTGGTGTTGTTCGCTATTGGTGTTGTTCACTGTGTGTGTTGGTCACTGTTGGTGTTCTTCGCTGTTGGTGTTTCTCACTGTTGGTGTTGTTCCCTGTTGGTGTTGATCACTGTTGGTGTTGTTCGCTGTTAATATTGTTCACTGTTGGTGTTGGTCACTGTTGGTGTTGTTCACTGTTGGTGTTGTTCACTGTTGGTGTTGTTTGTTGTTGATGTTTGTCACTGTTGGTGTTGTTCGCTGTTGGTGTTGGTCACTGTTCGTTTTGGTCACTGTTCGTGTTGGTCACTGTTGGTGTTGGTCACTGTTGGTGTTGTTCGCTGTTGGTGTTGGTCACTGTTGTTGTTTGCTGTTGGTGTTGGTCACTGTTGGTGTTGGTCATGGTTGGTGTTGTTCGCTGTTGGTGTTGTTCACTGTTGGTGTTGGTCACTGTTGGTTTTGGTCACTGTTGGTGTTGGTCACTGTTGGTGTTGTTCGCTGTTGGTGTTGGTCACTGTTGGTGTTGTTTGCAGTTGGTGTTGTTCGCTGTTGGTGTTGGTCACTATTGGTGTTGTTCCCTGTTGGTGTTTTCGCTGTTGGTGTTGTTCGCTGTTGGTGTTGATCCCTGTTGATGTTGGTCACTGTTGGTGTTGGTCACTGTTGGTGTCGTTCTGTGTTGGTGTTGGTCACTGTTGGTGTTGGTCACTGTTGGTGTTGTTCGCTGTTGGTGTTGTTCAATGTTGTTGTTGGTCACTGTTATTGTTGTTCCCTGTTGGTGTTGGTCACTGTTGGTGTTGTTCGCTGTTGGTATTGTTCACTGTTTGTGTTGGTCACTGTTGGTGTTGTTCCCTGTTGGTGTTGGTCACTGTTGGTGTTGGTCACTGTTGGTGTTGTTCGCTGTTGGTGTTGGTCACTGTTGGTGTTGTTCCCTGTTGGTGTTGTTTGCTGTTGGTGTTGTTCCCTGTTGGTGTTGTTCGCTGTTGGTGTTTTTCACTGTTGGTGTTCGTCACTGGTGGTGTTGGACACTGTTGGTGTTGTTCTCTGTTGGTGTTGGTCACTGTTGGTGTTGTTCGCTGTTGGTGTTGTTCGATGTTGGTGTTTATCACTGTTGGTGTTGTTCCCTGTTGGTGTTGGTCCCTGTTGGTTTTGTTCACTGTTAGTGTTGGTCACTGTTGGTGTTGGTCACTGCTGGTGTTGTTCCCTGTTGGTGTTGGTCACTGTTGGTGTTGGTCACTGTTTGTGTTGTTCCCTGTTGGTATTGGTCACTGTTGGTGTTGGTCACTGTTGGTGTTGTTCGCTGTTGGTGTTGGTCACTGTTAGTTTAGGTCATTGTTCGTGTTGTTCACTGTTGGTGTTTGTCACTGTTGGTGATGTTCCCTGTTCGTGTTGTTCGTTGTTGGTGTTGGGCACTGTTGGTGTTGGTCACTGTTGGTGTTTGTCACTGTTGGTGTTGTTCGCTGTTGGTGTGGTCACTGTTGGAGTTGATCACTGTTGGTGTTGGACACTGTTGGTGTTGGACACTGTTGGTGTTGGTCACTGTTAGCGTTGGTCACTGTTGGTATTGGTCACTGTTGGTGTTGGTCACTGTTGTCGTTGGTCACTGTTGGTGTTGGTCACTGTTGGTGTTGGTCACTGTTGGTGTTGGTCACTGTTGGTGTTGTTCGCTGTTGGTGTTTATCACTGTTGGTGTTGGTTACTGTTGGTGTTGTTTGCAGTTGGTGTTGGTCACTGTTGGTGTTGGTCACTGTTGGTGTTGTTTGCAGTTGGTGTTGTTCGCTGCTGGTGTTGGTCACTGTTGGTGTTGTTCCCTGTTGGTGTTTTCGCTGTTGGTGTTGTTCGCTGTTGGTGTTGATCCCTGTTGATGTTGGTCACTGTTAGTGTTGTTCGCTGTTGGTGTTTTTCACTGTTGGTGTTGGTTACTGTTGGTGTTGGTCACTGTTGGTGTTGTTCGCTGCTGGTGTTGGTCACTGTTGGTGTTGTTCTCTGTTGGTGTTGGTCACTGTTGGTTTTGGTCACTGTTGGTGTTGGTAACTGTTGGTGTTGTTCGCTGTTGGTGTTAGTCACTGTTGGTGTTGTTCCCTGTTGGTGTTGTTCGCTGTTGGTGTTGGTCACTGTTGGTGTTGGTCACTGTTGGTGTTGTTTACGTTGGTCAATGTTGGTGTTGTTCCCTGTTGGTGTTCGTCACTATTGGTGTTGGTCACTGTTAGTATCGTTCCCTGTTGGTGTTGGTCACTATTGGTGTTTTTCACTGTTGGTGTTGGTAACTGTTGGTGTGGGTCACTGTTGGTGTTGTTCGCTGTTGGTGTTGGTCACTCTTGGTGTTGTTCGCTGTTGGTGTTGGTCACTGTTGGTTTTGGTCAATGTTCGTGTTGGTCACTGTTCGTGTTGTTCACTGTTGGTGTTGGTCACTGTTGGTGTTGTTCCCTGTTGGTGTTGTTTGCTGTTGGTGTTCGTCACTATTGGTGTTGGTCACTGGTGGTGTTGGTCACTGTTGGTGTTGTTCACTATTGGTGTTTTTCACTGTGTGCGTTGATAACTGTTGGTGTTCTTCGCTGTTGGTGTTGGTCACTGTTGGTGTTGTTCCCTGTTGGTGTTGTTCACTGTTGGTGTTGTTCACTGTTGGTTTTGTTCACTGTTGGTGTTGGTCACTGTTGGTGTTGTTCACTGTTGGTGTTGTTCACTGTTGGTGTTGTTTGTGTTGATGTTTGTCACTGTTCGTTTTGGTCACTGTTCGTGTTGGTCGCTGTTCGTGTTGTTCACTGTTGGTGTTGGTCACTGTTAGTGTTGGTCACTGTTGGTGTTGTTCGCTGTTGGTGTTGGTCACTGTTGTTGTTTGCTGTTGGTGTTGGTCACTGTTGGTGCTGGTCATGGTTGGTGTTGTTCGCTGTTGGTGTTGTTCACTGTTGGTGTTGGTCACTGTTGGTTTTGGTCTCTGTTGGTGTTGGTCACTGTTGGTGTTCTTCGCTGTTGGTGTTGGTCACTGTTGGTGTTGTTGTTGGTGTTGTTCGCTGTTGGTGTTGGTCACTGTTGGTGTTGTTCCCTGTTGGTGTTTTCGCTGTTGGTGTTGTTCACTGTTTGTGTTGTTCCCTGTTGGTGTTGGTCACTGTTGGTGTTGGTCACTGTTGGTGTTGTTCTGTGTTGGTGTTGGTCACTGTTGGTGTTGGTCACTGTAGGTGTTGGTCACTGTTCGTGTTGTTCACTGTTGGTGTTGGTCACTGTTGGTGTTGTTCCCTGTTGGTGTTGGTCACTGTTGGTGTTGTTCGCTGTTGGTATTGTTCACTGTTGGTGTTGGTCACTGTTGGTGTTGTTCACTGTTGGTGTTGGTCACTGTTGGTGTTGGTCACTGTTGGTGTTGGTCACTGTTGGTGATAGTCACTGTTGGTGTTGTTCCCTGTTGGTGTTGTTCGCTGTTGATGTTGGTCACTGTTGGTGTTGTTCACTGTTGCTGTTGGTCACTGTTGGTGTTGTTCACTGTTGGTGTTGGTCACTGTTGGTGTTGTTCACTGTTGGTGTTGGTCACTGTTGGTGTTGTTCACTGTTGGTGTTGTTCACTGTTGGTGTTGGTCACTGTTGGTGTTGTTCACTGTTGGTGTTGGTCACTGTTGGTGTTGGTCACTGTTGGTGTTGTTCACTGTTGGTGTTGTTCACTGTTGTTGTTTGGTCACTGTTGGTGTTGGTCACTGTTGGTGTTGGTCACTGTTGGTGTTGTTCACTGTTGGTGTTGGTCACTGTTGGTGTTGTTCACTGTTGGTGTTGTTCACTGTTGGTGTTGGTCACTGTTGGTGTTGGTCACTGTGGTGTTGTTCACTGTTGGTGTTGTTCGCTGTTGGTGTTTTTCACTGTTGGTGTTGGTCACTGTTGGTGTTGGTCACTGTTGGTGTTGGTCACTGTTGGTGTTGTTCACTGTTGGTGTTGGTCACTGTTGGTGTTGTTCACTGTTGGTGTTGTTCGTGTTGGTGTTGGTCACTGTTGGTGTTGGTCACTGTTGGTGTTGGTCACTGTTGGTGTTGTTCACTGTTGGTGTTGTTCACTGTTGGTGTTGGTCACTGTTGGTGTTGGTCACTGTTGGTGTTGGTCACTGTTGGTGTTGGTCACTGTTGGTGTTGGTCACTGTTGGTGTTGTTCACTGTTGGTGTTGTTGTTGGTCACTGTTGGTGTTGGTCACTGTTGGTGTTGTTCACTGTTAGTGTTGGTCACTGTTGGTGTTGGTCACTGTTGGTGTTGTTCGCTGTTGGTGTTGTTCACTGTTGGTGTTGGTCACTGTTGGTGTTGGTCACTGTTGGTGTTGGTCACTGTTGGTGTTGGTCACTGTTGGTGTTGTTCACTGTTGGTGTTGGTCGCTGTTGGTGTTGGTCACTGTTGGTGTTGTTGGTTGGTGTTGGTCACTGTTGGTGTTGGTCACTGTTGGTGTTGTTCGCTGTTGGTGTTGTTCGCTGTTGGTGTTGGTCACTGTTGGTGTTGGTCACTGTTGGTGTTGGTCACTGTTGGTGTTGTTGGTGTTGGTCACTGTTGGTGTTGGTCACTGTTGGTGTTGGTCACTGTTGGTGTTGTTCGCTGTTGGTGTTGTTCGATGTTGTTGTTGGTCACTGTTATTGTTGTTCCCTGTTGGTGTTGGTCACTGTTGGTGTTGTTCGCTGTTGGTATTGTTCACTGTTGGTGTTGGTCACTGTTGGTGTTGTTCACTGTTGGTGTTGGTCACTGTTGGTGTTGGTCACTGTTGGTGTTGGTCACTGTTGGTGTTGGTCACTGTTGGTGTTGGTCACTGTTGGTGTTGTTCACTGTTGGTGTTGGTCACTGTTGGTGTTGGTCACTGTTGGTGTTGGTCACTGTTGGTGTTGTTCACTGTTGGTGTTGGTCACTGTTGGTGTTGTTCACTGTTGGTGTTGGTCACTGTTGGTGTTGGTCACTGTTGGTGTTGTTCCCTGTTGGTGTTGGTCACTGTTGGTGTTGGTCACTGTTGGTGTTGTTCGCTGTTGGTGTTGGTCACTGTTGGTTTTGGTCATTGTTCGTGTTGGTCACTGTTGGTGTTGTTCCCTGTTGGTGTTTTCGCTGTTGGTGTTGTTCACTGTTGGTGTTGTTCACTGTTGGTGTTGGTCACTGTTGGTGTTGTTCCCTGTTGGTGTTGTCACTGTTGGTGTTGGTTGGTGTTGGTCACTGTTGGTGTTGTTGTCACTGTTGTTGTTGGTGTTGGTCACTGTTGGTTGTTGTTGTGTTGGTCACTGTTGGTGTTGTTCACTGTTGGTGTTGGTCACTGTTGGTGTTGGTCACTGTTGGTGTTGGTCACTGTTGGTGTTGTTCGCTGTTGGTGTTGGTCACTGTTGGTGTTGGTCACTGTTGGTGTTGGTCACTGTTGGTGTTGGTCACTGTTGGTGTTGTTCGCTGTTGGTGTTGTTCGCTGTTGGTGTTGGTCACTGATGGTGTTGTTCGCCGTTGGTGTTAGTCACTGTTGGTGTTGTTCGATGTTGGTGTTGGTCACTGTTGGTGTTGTTCACTGTTGGTGTTGTTCCCCTGTTGGTGTTGTTCGCTGTTGGTGTTGGTCACTGTTGGTGTTGTTCACTGTTGGAGTTGGTCACTGTTAGTGTTGGTGACTCTTGGTGTTGGTTACTGTTGGTGTTGTTCACTGTTGGTGTTGATCACTGTTGGTGTTGTTCACTGTTGGTGTTGTTCACTGTTGGTGTTGTTCACTGTTGATGTTGGTCACTGTTGGTGTTGTTCGCTGTTGGAGTTGGTCACTGTTGGTTTTGGTCACTGTTCGTGTTGGTCACTGTTGGTGTTGTTCACTGTTGGTTTTGGTCACTGTTGGTGTTGTTCCTTGTTGGTGTTGTTTGCTGTTGGTGTTGGTCACTGTTGGTGTTGATCACTGGTGGTGTTGTTAACTGTTGGTGTTGTTCGCTATTGGTGTTGTTCACTGTTGGTGTTGGTCACTGTTTGTGTTGTTCACTGTTGGTGTTGGACACTGTTGGTGTTGGTCACTGTTGGTGTTGTTTGCTGTTGGAGTTGGTGACTGTTGGTGTTGGTGTTGGTCACTGTTGGAGCTGTTCACTGTTGGTGTTGGCCACTATTGGTGTTGTTCACTGTTGGTGTTGGCCACTGTTGGTGTTGTTCGCTGTTGGTGTTGGTCACTGTTGGTGTTGGTCACTGTTCGCTGTTGGTGTTGTTCGCTGTTGGTGTTGGTCACTGTTGGTGTTGGTCACTGTTGGTGTTGTTTGCTGTTGGCGTTGGTCACTGTTGGTGTTGTTCCCTGTTGGTGTTGGTCACTGTTGGTGTTGGTCACTGTTGGTGTTGTTCCCTGTTGGTGTTGGTCACTGTTGGCGTTGGTCACTGTTGGTGTTGTTCCCTGTTGGTGTTGGTCACTGTTTGTGTTGGTCACTGTTGGTGTTGTTCGCTGTTGGTGTTGGTCGCTGTTGGTTTTGGTCACTGTTCGTGTTGGTAACTGTTCATGTTGTTCACTGTTGGTGTTGGTTACTGTTGGTGTTGTTCCCTATTGGTGTTGTTCGCTGTTGGTGTTTGTCACTGTTGGTGTTGGTCACTGCTGGTGTTGGTCACTGTTGGTGTTGTTTGCTATTGGTGTTGTTCACTGTTGGTGTTGGTCACTGTTGGTGTTGTTCGCTGTTGGTGTTGTTCGATGTTGTTGTTGGTCACTGTTATTGTTGTTCCCTGTTGGTGTTGGTCACTGTTGGTGTTGTTCGCTGTTGGTATTGTTCACTGTTTGTGTTGGTCACTGTTGGTGTTGTTCACTGTTGGTGTTGGTCACTGTTGGTGTTGTTCACTGTTGGTGTTGGTCACTGTTGGTGTTGTTCCTTGTTGGTGTTCGCTGTTGGTGTTGGTCACTGTTGGTGTTGTTCCCTGATGGTGTTGGTCACTGTTGGTGTTGGTCACTGTTGGTGTTGTTCGCTGTTGGTGTTGGTCACTGTTGGTGTTGTTCCCTGTTAGTGTTGGTCACTGTTGGTGTTGGTCACTGCTGGTGTTGTTCCCTGTTGGTGTTGGTCACTGTTGGTGTTGGTCACTGTTTGTGTTGTTGTTGGTGTTGGTCACTGTTGGTTTTGGTCATTGTTCGTGTTGGTCACTGTTGGTGTTGTTCCCTGTTGGTGTTTTCGCTGTTGGTGTTGTTCGCTGTTGGTGTTGTTCACTGTTGGTGTTGGTCACTGTTGGTGTTGTTCCCTGTTGGTGTTGGTCACTGTTGGTGTTGTTCACTGTTGGTGTTGGTCACTGTGTTGGTCACTGTTGGTGTTGTTCCCTGTTGGTGTTGGTCACTGTTGGTGTTGGTCACTGTTGGTGTTGTTCGCTGTTGGTGTTGGTCACTGTTGGTGTTGGTCACTGTTGGTGCTGGTCGCTGTTGGTGTTGTTCGCTGTTGGTGTTGGTCACTGTTGGTGTTGTTCGTTGGTGTTGTTCTGTTGGTGTTGTTGGTCACTGTTGGTGTTGGTCACTGTTGGTGTTGTTCACTGTTGGTGTTGGTCACTGTTGGTGTTGTTCACTGTTGGTGTTGGTCACTGTTGGTGTTGGTCACTGTTGGTGTTGGTCACTGTTGGTGTTGTTCGCTGTTGGTGTTGGTCACTGTTGGTGTTGTTCGCACTGTTGGTGTTGTTCACTGTTGGTGTTGTTCGCTGTTGGTGTTGGTCACTGTTGGTGTTGTTCACTGTTGGTGTTGGTCACTGTTGGTGTGTTTCGTTATTGCTGGTGGTTGTTGTGTTACTGTTGGTGTTGTTCACTGTTGGTGTTGTCACTGTTGGTGTTGTTCCCTGTTGGTGTTGGTCACTGTTGGTGTTGTTCACTGTTGGTGTTGGTCACTGTTGGTGTTGGTCACTGTTGGTGTTGTTCGCTGTTGGTGTTGGTCACTGTTGGTTTTGGTCACTGTTCGTGTTGGTCACTGTTGGTGTTGTTCACTGTTGGTGTTGGTAACTGTTGGTGTTGGTAACTGTTGGTGTCGTTCGCTGTTGGTGTTGGTCACTGTTGGTGTTGTTCCCTGTTGGTGTTTTCGCTGTTGGTGTTGTTCGCTGTTTGTGTTTGTCACTGTTGCTGTTGTTTACGTTGGTCACTGTTGGTGTTGTTTGCTGTTGGTGTTGGTCACTGTTGGTGTTTATCACTGTTGGTGTTGGTCACTGTTGGTGTTGTTCACTGTTGGTGTTGGTCACTGTTGGTGTTGTTGGCGTTGGTCACTGTTGGTGTTGTTGGCGTTGGTCACTGTTGGTGTTGTTCCCTATTGATGTTGGTCACTGTTGGTGTTGGTCACTGTTGGTGTTGTTCCCTGTTGGTGTTGGTCACTGTTGGTGTTGGTCACTGTTGGTGTTGGTCACTGTTGGTGTTGTTTGCTGTTGGTGTTGGTCACTGTTGGTGTTGTTCCCTGTTGGTGTTGGTCACTGTTGGTGTTGGTCACTGTTGGTGTTGTTCCCTGTTGGTGTTGGTCACTGTTGGCGTTGGTCACTGTTGGTGTTGTTCCCTGTTGGTGTTGGTCACTGTTTGTGTTGGTCACTGTTGGTGTTGTTCGCTGTTGGTGTTGGTCGCTGTTGGTTTTGGTCACTGTTCGTGTTGGTAACTGTTCATGTTGTTCACTGTTGGTGTTGGTCACTGTTGGTGTTGGTCATTGTTGGTGTTGTTCACTGTTGGTGTTGGTCACTGTTGGTGTTGGTCACCGGTTGGTGTTGGTCACTGTTGGTGTTGGTCACTGTTGGTGTTGGTCACTGTTGGTGTTGGTCACTGTTGGTGTTGTTCACTGTTGGTGTTGTTCACTGTTGGTGTTGGTCACTGTTGGTGTTGTTCGCTGTTGGTGTTGGTCACTGTTGGTGTTGTTCGCTGTTGGTGTTGGTCACTGTTGGTGTTGGTCACTGTTGGTGTTGTTCTCTGTTGGTGTTGGTCACTGTTGGTGTTGGTCACTGTTGGTGTTGGTCACTGTTGGTGTTGGTCACTGTTGGTGTTGTTCGCTGTTGGTGTTGGTCACTGTTGGTGTTGGTCACTGTTGGTGTTGGTCACTGTTGGTGTTGTTCGCTGTTGGTGTTGTTCCACTGTTGGTGTTGGTCACTGTTGGTGTTGGTCACTGTTGGTGTTGGTCACTGTTTGGTTGGTGTTGGTCACTGTTGGTGTTGTTCACTGTTGGTGTTGGTCACTGTTGGTGTTGGTCACTGTTGGTGTTGGTCACTGTTGGTGTTGGTCACTGTTGGTGTTGTTCACTGTTGGTGTTGGTCACTGTTGGTGTTGGTCACTGTTGGTGTTGTTCCCTGTTGGTGTTGGTCACTGTTGGTGTTGGTCACTGTTGGTGTTGTTCCCTGTTGGTGTTGGTCACTGTTGGAGTTGGTCACTGTTGGTGTTGGTCACTGATGGTGTTGGTCACTGTTGGTGTTGGTCACTGTTGGTGTTGTTCACTGTTGGTGTTGTTCACTGTTGGTGTTGGTCACTGCTGGTGTTGGTCACTGTTGGTGTTGGTCACTGTTGGTGTTGGTCACTGTTGGTGTTGTTCACTGTTGGTGTTGTTCACTGTTGGTGTTGTTCACTGTTGGTGTTGGTCACTGTTGGTGTTGTTCACTGTTGGTGTTGTTCGCTGTTGGTGTTGGTCACTGTTGGTGTTGGTCACTGTTGGTGTTGGTCACTGTTGGTGTTGGTCACTGTTGGTGTTGTTCGCTGTTGGTGTTGGTCACTGTTGGTGTTGGTCACTGTTGGTGTTGTTCACTGTTGGTGTTGGTCACTGTTGGTGTTGTTCACTGTTGGTGTTGGTCACTGTTGGTGTTGTTCACTGTTGGTGTTGGTCACTGTTGGTGTTGGTCACTGTTGGTGTTGTTCGCTGTTGGTGTTGTTCACTGTTGGTGTTGGTCACTGTTGGTGTTGGTCACTGTTGGTGTTGTTCCCTGTTGGTGTTGGTCACTGTTGGTGTTGGTCACTGTTGGTGTTGGTCACTGTTGGTGTTGTTCCCTGTTGGTGTTGGTCACTGTTGGTGTTGGTCACTGTTGGTGTTGTTCACTGTTGGTGTTGGTCACTGTTGGTGTTGGTCACTGTTGGTGTTGGTGACTGTTGGTGTTGTTCGCTGTTGGTGTTGGTGACTGTTGGTGTTGTTCCCTGTTGGTGTTTTTCACTGTTAATGTTGGTGTTGTTCCTTGTTGGTGTTGGTCACTGTTGGTGTTGGTCGCTGTTGGTGTTGTTCACTGTTGGTGTTGGTCACTGTTGGTGTTGTTCACTGTTGGTGTTGTTCACAGTTGGTGTTGTTCACTGTTGGTGTTTTTCACTGTTGGTGTTGGTCACTGTTGGTGTTGTTCCCTGTTGGTGTTGGTCACTGTTGGTGTTGGTCACTGTTGGTGTTGTTCCCTGTTGGTGTTGGTCACTGTTGGTGTTGGTCACTGTTTGTGTTGTTCCCTGTTGGTGTTGGTCACTGTTGGTGTTGGTCACTGTTGATGTTGTTCGCTGTTGGTGTTGGTCACTGTTGATTTTAGTCATTGTTCGTGTTGTTCACTGTTGGTGTTGGTCACTGTAGGTGTTGATCCCTGTTGGTGTTGTTCGATGTTGGTGTTGGTCACTGTTGGTGTTGTTCGCTGTTGGTATTGTTCACTGTTTGTGTTAGTCACTGTTGGTGTTGTTCACTGTTGGTGTTGGTCACTGTTGGTGTTGGTCGCTGTTGGTGTTGGTCACTGTTGGTGTTGGTCACTGTTGGTGTTGGTCACTGTTGGTGTTGGTCACTGTTGGTGTTGTTCGCTGTTGGTGTTGGTCACTGTTGGTGTTGGTCACTGTTGGTGTTGGTCACTGTTGGTGTTGGTCACTGTTGGTGTTGTTCACTGTTGGTGTTGGTCACTGTTGGTGTTGGTCACTGTTGGTGTTGTTGTTCACTGTTGGTGTTGGTCACTGTTGGTGTTGGTCACTGTTGGTGTTGTTCACTGTTGGTGTTGTTCGCTGTTGGTGTTGGTCACTGTTGGTGTTGTTCACTGTTGGTGTTGGTCACTGTTGGTGTTGTTCACTGTTGGTGTTGGTCACTGTTGGTGTTGGTCACTGTTGGTGTTGTTCGCTGTTGGTGTTGGTCACTGTTGGTGTTGGTCACTGTTGGTGTTGGTCACTGTTGGTGTTGTTCACTCTTGGTGTTGGTCACTGTTGGTGTTGTTCACTGTTGGTGTTGGTCACTGTTGGTGTTGTTCACTGTTGGTGTTGGTCACTGTTGGTGTTGTTCGCTGTTGGTGTTGGTCACTGTTGGTGTTGTTCACTGTTGGTGTTGGTCACTGTTGGTGTTGTTCACTGTTGGTGTTGTTCACTGTTGGTGTTGTTCACTGTTGGTGTTGGTCACTGTTGGTGTTGTTCGCTGTTGATGTTCACTTTTGGTGTTGTTCGCAGTTGGTGTTGGTCACTGTTGGTTTTGGTCACTGTTTGTGTTGGTCACTATTCGTGTTGTTCACTGTTGGTGTTGGTCAATGTTGGTGTTGGTCACTGTTGGTGTTGTTCGGTGTTGGTGTTGGTCAATGTTGGTGTTGTTCGCTCTTGGTGTTGTTCACTGTTGGTGTTGGTCACTGTTGGTGTTGGTCACTGTTGGTGTTGTTCGCTGTTGGTGTTGGCCACTGTTGGTATTGTTTGCTGTTGGTCACTGTTGGAGTTGGTCACTGTTGGTGTTGTTCACTGTTGGTGTTGTTCGCAGTTGGTGTTGGTCACTGTTGGTTTTGGTCACTGTTTGTGTTGGTCACTGTTCGTGTTGTTCACTGTTGGTGTTGGTCACTGTTGGTGTTGTTCGCTGTTAATGTTGTTTGCTGTTGGTGTTGGTCACTGCTGGTGTTGGTCACTGTTGGTGTTGTTCACTGTTGGTGTTGTTTGTTGTTGTTGTGTTGTTCACTGTTGGTGTTGTTCACTGTTGGTTGTTCACTGTTCACTGTTGGTGTTGGTCACTGTTGGTGTTGGTCACTGTTGGTGTTGTTCACTGTTGGTGTTGTTCACTGTTGGTGTTGGTCACTGTTGGTGTTGGTCACTGTTGGTGTTGGTCACTGTTGGTGTTGGTCACTGTTGGTGTTGTTCACTGTTGGTGTTGTTCACTGTTGGTGTTGGTCACTGTTGGTGTTGGTCACTGTTGGTGTTGGTCACTGTTGGTGTTGTTCGCTGTTGGTGTTGGTCACTGTTGGTGTTGTTCACTGTTGGTGTTGTTCGCTGTTGGTGTTGGTCACTGTTGGTGTTGTTCACTGTTGGTGTTGTTGGTGTTGCTGTTGGTGTTGGTCACTGTTGGTGTTGTTCACTGTTGGTGTTGGTCACTGTTGGTGTTGGTCACTGTTGGTGTTGTTCACTGTTGGTGTTGGTTGGTCACTGTTGGTGTTGGTCACTGTTGGTGTTGTTCGCTGTTGGTGTTGGTCACTGTTGGTGTTGGTCACTGTTGGTGTTGGTTCACTGTTGGTGTTGGTCACTGTTGGTGTTGGTCACTGTTGGTGTTGTTCACTGTTGGTGTTGGTCACTGTTGGTGTTGTTCACTGTTGGTGTTGGTCACTGTTGGTGTTGTTCACTGTTGGTGTTGGTCACTGTTGGTTTTGGTCACTGTAGGTGTTGGTCACTGTTCGTGTTGTTCACTGTTGGTGTTGGTCACTGTTGGTGTTGGTCACTGTTGGTGTTGGTCACTGTTGGTGTTGTTCGCTGTTGGTGTTGGTCACTGTTGGTGTTGGTCACTGTTGGTGTTGTTCACTGTTGGTGTTGTTCACTGTTGGTGTTGGTCACTGTTGGTGTTGGTCACTGTTGGTGTTGTTCACTGTTGTGTTGTCACTGTTGGTGTTGGTCACTGTTGTTGTGTTGGTCACTGTTGGTGTTGTTCGCTGTTGGTGTTGGTCACTGTTGGTGTTGTTCCCTGTTGGTGTTGGTCACTGTTGGTGTTGTTCGCTGTTGGTATTGTTCACTGTTGATGTTGGTCACTGTTGGTGTTGTTCACTGTTGCTGTTGGTCACTGTTGGTGGCGTTCGGTGTTGATGTTGGTCACTGCTGGTGTTGTTCACTGTTGGTGTTGGTCACTGTTGGTTTTGGTCACTGTAGGTGTTGGTCACTGTTCGTGTTGTTCACTGTTGGTGTTGGTCACTGTTGGTGTTGTTCCCTGTTGGTGTTGGTCACTGTTGGTGTTGGTCACTGTTGGTGTTGGTCACTGTTGTTGGTGTTGTTCACTGTTGGTGTTGTTCACTGTTGGTGTTGGTCACTGTTGGTGTTGTTCACTGTTGGTGTTGTTCACTGTTGGTGTTGCTCACTGTTGGTGTTGGTCACTGTTGGTGTTGGTCACTGTTGGTGTTGTTCACTGTTGGTGTTGATCACTGTTGGTTTTGGTCACTGTAGGTGTTGGTCACTGTTCGTGTTGTTCACTGTTGGTTTTGGTCACTGTTGGTTTTGGTCACTGTAGGTGTTGGTCACTGTTCGTGTTGTTTGCTGTTGGTGTTTTTCACTGTTGGTGTTGGTCACTGTTGGTGTTGGTCACTGTTGGTGTTGTTTGCTGTTGGTGTTGGTCACTGTTGGTGTTGGTCACTGTTGGTGTTGTTTGCTGTTGGTGTTGTTCACTGTTGGTGTTGGTCACTGTTGGTGTTGTTCCCTTTTGGTGTTGGTCACTGTTGGTGTTGTTCACTGTTGGTGTTGGTCACTGTTGGTGTTGGTCACTGTTGGTGTTGTTCACTGTTGGTGTTGGTCACTGTTGGTGTTGGTCACTGTTGGTGTTGGTCACTGTTGGTGTTGTTCACTGTTGGTGTTGGTCACTGTTGGTGTTGTTCACTGTTGGTGTTGGTCACTGTTGGTGTTGGTCACTGTTGGTGTTGGTCACTGTTGGTGTTGTTCACTGTTGGTGTTGGTCACTGTTGGTGTTGTTCCCTGTTGGTGTTGTTCACTGTTGGTGTTGGTCACTGTTGGTGTTGGTCACTGTTGGTGTTGGTCACTGTTGGTGTTGGTCACTGTTGGTGTTGTTCACTGTTGTGTTGGTCACTGTTGGTGTTGTTCACTGTTGGTGTTGGTCACTGTTGGTGTTGTTCACTGTTGGTGTTGGTCACTGTTGGTGTTGTTCACTGTTGGTGTTGTTCACTGTTGGTGTTGGTCACTGTTGGTGTTGTTCACTGTTGGTGTTGGTCACTGTTGGTGTTGTTCACTGTTGGTGTTGGTCACTGTTGGTGTTGTTCACTGTTGGTGTTGGTCACTGTTGGTGTTGGTCACTGTTGGTGTTGGTCACTGTTGGTGTTGTTCACTGTTGGTGTTGGTCACTGTTGGTGTTGGTCACTGTTTGTGTTGGTAACTGTTGGTGTTGGTCATTGTTGGTGTTGGTCACTGTTGGTGTTGTTCACTGTTGGTGTTGGTCACTGTTGGTGTTGTTCACACTGTTGGTGTTGTTCGCTGTTGGTGTTGGTCACTGTTGGTGTTGTTCGCTGTTGGTGTTGGTCACTGTTGGTGTTGTTCGCTGTTGGTGTTGGTCACTGTTGGTGTTGGTCACTGTTGGTGTTGGTCACTGTTGGTGTTGGTCACTGTTGGTGTTGGTCACTGTTGGTTTTGGTCACTGTTTGTGTTGGTCACTGTTCGTGTTGTTCACTGTTGGTGTTGGTCAATGTTGGTGTTGGTCACTGTTGGTGTTGTTCGGTGTTGGTGTTGGTCAATGTTGGTGTTGTTCGCTGTTGGTGTTGTTCACTGTTGGTGTTGGTACCTGTTGGTGTTTTCGCTGTTGGTGTGGTTCGCTGTTGGTGTTGGTCACTGTTGGTGTTGGTCACTGTTGGTGTTGGTCACTGTTGGTGTTGTTCGCTGTTGGTGTTGGTCACTGTTGGTGTTGGTCACTGTTGGTGCTGGTCGCTGTTGGTGTTGTTCCGTGTTGGTGTTGGTCACTGTTGGTGTTGGTCATTGTTGGTGTTGTCCACTGTTGGTGTTGGTCACTGTTGGTGTTGGTCACCGGTTGGTGTTGTTCCCTGTTGGTGTTGGTCACTGTTGGTGTTGGTCACTGTTGGTGTCGTTCCCTGTTGGTGTTGGTCACTGTTGGTGTTGGTCACTGTTGGTGTTGGTCACTGTTGGTGTTGTTCACTGTTGGTGTTTTCGCACTGTTGGTGTTGTTCACTGTTGGTGTTGTTCACTGTTGGTGTTGGTCACTGTTGGTGTTGTTCACTGTTGGTGTTGGTCACTGTTGGTGTTGTTCACTGTTGGTGTTGTTCACTGTTGGTGTTGGTCACTGTTGGTGTTGTTCACTGTTGGTGTTGGTCACTGTTGGTGTTGGTCACTGTTGGTGTTGTTCACTGTTGGTGTTGGTCACTGTTGGTGTTGGTGTTGGTCACTGTTGGTGTTGGTCACTGTTGGTGTTGTTCGCTGTTGGTGTTGGTCACTGTTGGTGTTGTTCACTGTTGGTGTTGGTCACTGTTGGTGTTGGTCACTGTTGGTGTTGTTCACTGTTGGTGTTGTTGTCACTGTTGGTGTTGGTCACTGTTGGTGTTGTTCCCTGTTGGTGTTGGTCACTGTTGGTGTTGGTCACTGTTGGTGTTGGTTCCTGTTGGTGTTGGTCACTGTTGGTGTTGGTCACTGTTGGTGTTGTTCACTGTTGGTGTTGTTCACTGTTGGTGTTGGTCACTGTTGGTGTTGTTCACTGTTGGTGTTGGTCACTGTTGGTGTTGGTCACTGTTGGTGTTGTTCACTGTTGGTGTTGGTCACTGTTGGTTTTGGTCACTGTTGGTGTTGGTCACTGTTGGTGTTGTTCACTGTTGGTGTTGTTCGCTGTTGGTGTTGGTCACTGTTGGTGTTGGTCACTGTTGGTGTTGGTCACTGTTGGTGTTGTTCGCTGTTGGTGTTGGTCACTGTTGGTGTTGGTCACTGTTGGTGTTCTTCGCTGTTGAAGTTGGTCACTGTTGGTGTTGTTCCCTGTTGGTGTTGTTCACTGTTGGTGTTGGTCACTGTTGGTTTTGGTCACTGTTTGTGTTGGTCACTGTTGGTGTTGTTCCCTGTTCGTGTTGTTCACTGTTGGTCACTGTTGGTGTTGGTCACTGTTGGTGTTGTTCGGTGTTGGTGTTGCTCAATGTTGGTGTTGTTTGCTGTTGGTGTTTTTCACTGTTGGTGTTGGTCACTGTTGGTGTTGGTCACTGTTGGTGTTGTTCGCTGTTGGTGTTGGTCACTGTTGGTGTTGTTCACTGTTGGTGTTGGTCACTGTTGGTGTTGGTCACTGTTGGTGTTGGTCACTGTTGGTATTGTTCGCTGTTGGTGTTGGTCACTGTTGGTGTTGGTCACTGTTTGTGTTGGTCACTGTTGGTGTTGGTCATTGTTGGTGTTGTTCGCTGTTGGTGTTGGTCACTGATGGTGTTGTTCACCGTTGGTGTTAGTCACTGTTGGTGTTGTTCGATGTTGGTGTTGGTCACTGTTGGTGTTGTTCGCCGATGGTGTTAGTCACTGTTGGTGTTGTTCGCTGTTGGTGTTGGTCACTGTTGGTGTTGGTCACTGTTGGTGTTGTTCGCTGTTGGTGTTGGTCACTGTTGGTGTTGGTCACTGTTGGTGTTGGACACTGTTGGTGTTGGTCACTGTTGGTGTTGGTCACTGTTGGTGTTTTTCGCTGTTGGTGTTCGTCACTGTTGGAGTTGGTCACTGTTGGTGTTGGTCACTGATGGTGTTGGTCACTGTTGGTGTTGGTCACTGTTGGTGTTGTTCGCTGTTAATGTTGTTTGCTGTTGGTGTTGGTCACTGCTGGTGTTGGTCACTGTTGGTGTTGTTCGCTGTTGGTGTTGTTCGCTGCTGGTGTTGGTCACTGTTGGTATTGGTCACTGTTGGTTTTGGTCACTGTTGGTGTTGGTCACTGTTGGTGTTGTTCGCTGTTGGTGTTGGTCACTGTTGGTGTTGTTCGCTGTTGGTGTTGGTCACTGTTGGTGTTGGTCACTGTTGGTGTTGGTCGCTGTTGGTGTTGGTCACTGTTGGTTTTGGTCACTGTTGGTGTTGGTAACTGTTGGTGTTGTTCGCTGTTGGTGTTAGTCACTGTTGGTTTGTTCCCTGTTGGTGTTTTCACTGTTGGTGTTGTTCGCTGTTAATGTTGGTCACTGTTGGTGTTGGTCACTGTTGGTGTTGTTTACGTTGGTCAATGTTGGTGTTGTTCCCTGTTGGTGTTGGTCACTGTTGGTGTTGTTGCCTGTTGGTGTTGGTCACTGTTGGTGTTGGTCACTGTTAGTGTCGTTCCCTCTTTGTGTTGGTCACTGTTGGTGTTGGTCACTGTTGGTGTTGTTCGCTGTTGGTGTTGGTCACTGTTGGTTTTGGTCAATGTTCGCGTTGGTCACTGTTCGTGTTGTTCACTGTTCGTGTTGGTCACTGTTGGTGTTGTTCCCTGTTGGTGTTGTTCGCTGTTGGTGTTTTTCACTGTTGGTGTTCGTCACTGGTGGTGTTGGACACTGTTGGTGTTGTTCTCTGTTGGTGTTGGTCACTGTTGGTGTTGTTCGCTGTTGGTGTTGTTCGATGTTGGTGTTTATCACTGTTGGTGTTGTTCCCTGTTGGTGTTGGTCACTGTTGGTGTTGTTCACTGTTAGTGTTGGTCACTGTTGGTGTTGGTCACTGTTGGTGTTGTTCCCTGTTGGTGTTGGTCACTGTTGGTGTTGGTCACTGTTGGTGTTGTTCCCTGTTGGTGTTGGTCACTGTTGGTGTTGGTCACTGTTGGTGTTGTTCGCTGTTGGTGTTGGTCACTGTTGGTTTTGGTCAATGTTCGTGTTGTTCACTGTTGGTGTTGGTCACTGTTGGTGTTGTTCCCTGTTGGTGTTGTTCACTGTTGTGTGGTGTTGGTCACTGTTGGTGTTGTTCGCTGTTGGTGTTGGTCACTGTTGGAGTTGTTCACTGTTGGTGTTGGACACTGTTGGTGTTGGACACTGTTGGTGTTGGTCACTGTTGGTGTTGGTCACTGTTTGTGTTGGTCACTGTTGGTGTTGTTCGCTGTTGGTGTTGGTCACTGTTGGTGTTGGTCACTGTTGGTGTTGTTCACTGTTGGTGTTGGTCACTGTTGGTGTTGTTCGCTGTTGGTGTTGGTCACTGTTGGTGTTGTTTACTGTTGGTGTTGTTCACTGTTGGTGTTGTTCAGTTGGTGTTGGTCACTGTTGGTGTTGTTCACTGTTGGTGTTGTTTGCAGTTGGTGTTGTTCGCTGTTGGTGTTGGTCACTGTTGGTGTTGTTCACTGTTGGTGTTGGTCACTGTTGGTGTTGTTCGCTGTTGGTGTTGATCCTGTTGATGTTGGTCACTGTTGGTGTTGTTCGCTGTTGGTGTTTTTCACTGTTGGTGTTGGTCACTGTTGGTGTTGGTCACTGTTGGTGTTGTTTGCTGTTGGTGTTGGTCACTGTTGGTGTTGGTCACTGTTGGTGTTGGTCACTGTTGGTGTTGTTTGCTGTTGGTGTTGGTCACTGTTGGTGTTGGTCACTGTTGGTGTTGGTCACTGTTGGTGTTGTTCACTGTTGGTGTTGGTCACTGTTGGTGTTGGTCACTGTTGGTGTTGGTCACTGTTGGTGTTGGTCACTGTTGGTGTTCGTCACTGTTGGTGTTGTTCGCTGTTGGTGTTGGTCACTGTTGGTGTTGGTCGCTGTTGGTGTTGGTCACTGTTGGTGTTGTTCACTGTTGGTGTTGGTCACTGTTGGTGTTGTTCGCTGTTGGTGTTGGTCACTGTTGGTGTTGTTCACTGTTGGTGTTGGTGTTGTTTGCTGTTGGTGTTGTTCCCTGTTGGTGTTGGTCACTGTTGGTGTTGTTCGCTGTTGGTGTTGGTCACTGTTGGTGTTGTTTGCAGTTGGTGTTGTTCGCTGTTGGTGTTGGTCACTGTTGGTGTTGTTCCCTGTTGGTGTTGGTCGCTGTTGGTGTTGTTCGCTGTTGGTGTTGTTCCCTGTTGGTGTTGGTCACTGTTGGTGTTGGTCACTGTTGGTGTTGTTCTGTGTTGTTGTTGGTCACTGTTGGTGTTGGTCACTGTTGGTGTTGTTCACTGTTGGTGTTGGTCACTGTTGGTGTTGGTCACTGTTGGTGTTGGTCCCTGTTGGTGTTGGTCACTGTTGGTGTTGGTCACTGTTGGTGTTGTTCGCTGTTGGTGTTGGTCACTGTTGGTGTTGGTCACTGTTGGTGTTGGTCACTGTTGGTGTTGTTCACTGTTGGTGTTGTTCGCTGTTGGTGTTGGTCACTGTTGGTGTTGATCACTGGTGGTGTTGGTCACTGTTGGTGTTGTTCACTGTTGGTGTTGTTCGCTGTTGGTGTTGGTCACTGTTGGTGTTGGTCACTGTTGGTGTTGTTCACTGTTGGTGTTGTTCGCTGTTGGTGTTGTTTACTGTTGGTGTTGTTCACTGTTGGTGTTGGTCACTGTTGGTGTTGGTCACTGTTGGTGTTGTTCCCTGGTTGATGGTGTTGTTCACTGTTGATGTTGTTTGCTGTTGGTGTTGGTCACTGCTGGTGTTGGTCACTGCTGGTGTTGGTCACTGTTGGTGTTGTTCGCTGTTGGTGTTGTTCGCTGCTGGTGTTGGTCACTGTTGGTATTGGTCACTGTTGGTTTTGGTCACTGTTGGTGTTGGTAACTGTTGGTGTTGGTCACTGTTGGTGTTGTTCACTGTTGGTGTTGGTCACTGTTGGTGTTGTTCACTGTTGGTGTTGTTCGCTGTTGGTGTTGGTCACTGTTAATGTTGGTCACTGTTGGTGTTGTTCATTGTTGGTGTTGTTCACTGTTGGTGTTGGTCACTGTTGGTGTTGTTCGCTGTTGGTGTTGGTCACTGATGGTGTTGTTCACTGTTGTTTGGTCACTGTTGGTGTTGGTCACTGTTGGTGTTGGTCACTGTTGGTGTTGTTCCCTGTTGGTGTTGGTCACTGTTGGTGTTGGTCACTGTTGGTGTTGGTCACTGTTGGTGTTGGTCACTGTTGGTGTTGGTCACTGTTGGTGTTGTTCGCTGTTGGTGTTGTTCGCTGTTGGTGTTGTTCACTGTTGGTGTTGGTCACTGTTGGTGTTGGTCACTGTTGGTGTTGTTCACTGTTGGTGTTGTTCACTGTTGGTGTTGGTCACTGTGTTGGTGTTGTTCACTGTTGGTGTTGGTCACTGTTGGTGTTGGTCACTGTTGGTGTTGGTCACTGTTGGTGTTGTTCACTGTTGGTGTTGGTTACTGTTGGTGTTGTTCACTGTTGGTGTTGGTCACTGTTGGTGTTGTTCGCTGTTGGTGTTGGTCACTGTTGGTGTTGTTCGCTGTTGGTGTTGGTCACTGTTGGTGTTGGTCACTGTTGGTGTTGTTCGCTGTTGGTGTTGGTCACTGTTGGTGTTGGTCACTGTTGGTGTTGGTCACTGTTGGTGTTGTTCACTGTTGGTGTTGTTCGCTGTTGGTGTTGGTCACTGTTGGTGTTGGTCACTGTTGGTTTGGTCACTGTTTGGTGTTGGTCACTGTTGGTGTTGTTCACTGTTGGTGTTGGTCACTGTTGGTGTTGGTCACTGTTGGTGTTGGTCACTGTTGGTGTTGGTCACTGTTGGTGTTGTTCACTGTTGGTGTTGGTCACTGTTGGTGTTGGTCACTGTTGGTGTTGGTCACTGTTGGTGTGTTGTTCACTGTTGGTGTTGGTCACTGTTGGTGTTGTTCACTGTTGGTGTTGGTCACTGTTGGTGTTGGTCACTGTTGGTGTTGGTCACTGTTGGTGTTGGTCACTGTTGGTGTTGGTCACTGTTGGTGTTGTTCACTGTTGGTGTTGTTCACTGTTGGTGTTGGTCACTGTTGGTGTTGGTCACTGTTGGTGTTGGTCACTGTTGGTGTTGGTCACTGTTGGTGTTGGTCACTGTTGGTGTTGGTCACTGTTGGTGTTGGTCACTGTTGGTGTTGGTCACTGTTGTTGGTGTTGTTCGCTGTTGGTGTTGGTCACTGTTGGTGTTGGTCACTGTTGGTGTTGTTCACTGTTGGTGTTGGTCACTGTTGGTGTTGTTCACTGTTGGTGTTGTTCACTGTTGGTGTTGGTCACTGTTGGTGTTGGTCACTGTTGGTGTTGGTCACTGTTGGTGTTGGTCACTGTTGGTGTTGGTCACTGTTGGTGTTGTTCACTGTTGGTGTTGGTCACTGTTGGTGTTGTTCACTGTTGGTGTTGGTCACTGTTGGTGTTGGTCACTGTTGGTGTTGGTCACTGTTGGTGTTGGTTTGGTCACTGTTGGTGTTGGTCACTGTTGGTGTTGGTCACTGTTGGTGTTGGTCACTGTTGGTGTTGGTCACTGTTGGTGTTGTTCGCTGTTGGTGGTTGTTGGTGTTGGTCACTGTTGGTGTTGGTCACTGTTGGTGTTGGTCACTGTTGGTGTTGGTCACTGTTGGTGTGTTGGTCACTGTTGGTGTTGTTCGCTGTTGGTGTTGGTCACTGTTGGTGTTGTTCACTGTTGGTGTTGGTCACTGTTGGAATTGGTCACTGTTGGTGTTGGTCCCTGTTGGTGTTGGTCACTGTTGGTGTTGGTCACTGTTGGTGTTGGTCACTGTTGGTGTTGTTCACTGTTGGTGTTGGTCACTGTTGGTGTTGTTCACTGTTGGTGTTGGTCACTGTTGGTGTTGTTCACTGTTGGTGTTGGTCACTGTTGGTGTTGTTCACTGTTGGTGTTGGTCACTGTTGGTGTTGTTCACTGTTGGTGTTGGTCACTGTTGGTGTTGGTCGCTGTTGGTGTTGGTCACTGTTGGTGTTGTTCACTGTTGGTGTTGGTCACTGTTGGTGTTGTTCACTGTTGGTGTTGGTCACTGTTGGTGTTGTTCGCTGTTGGTGTTGGTCACTGTTGGTGTTGTTCACTGTTGGTGTTGGTCACTGTTGGTTTTGTTCACTGTTGGTGTTGGTCACTGTTGGTGTTGGTCACTGTTGGTGTTGTTCTCTGTTGGTGTTGGTCACTGTTGGTGTTGGTCACTGTTGGTGTTGTTCGCTGTTGGTGTTGGTCACTGTTGGTGTTGGTCACTGTTGGTGTTGGTCACTGTTGGTGTTGTTCACTGTTGGTGTTGTTCACTGTTGGTGTTGTTCACTGTTGGTGTTGGTCACTGTTGGTGTTGGTCACTGTTGGTGTTGTTGGTCACTGTTGGTGTTGGTCACTGTTGGTGTTGTTCGCTGTTGGTGTTGGTCACTGTTGGTGTTGGTCACTGTGGTGTTGGTCACTGTTGGTGTTGTTCACTGTTGGTGTTGGTTGGTGTTGGTCACTGTTGGTGTTGGTCACTGTTGGTGTTGTTCTGTTGGTGTTGGTCACTGTTGGTGTTGGTCACTGTTGGTGTTGGTCACTGTTGGTGTTGTTCTCTGTTGGTGTTGGTCACTGTTGGTGTTGTTCACTGTTGGTGTTGGTTGGTTGGTGTTGGTCACTGTTGGTGTTGTCACTGTTGGTGTTGTTCACTGTTGGTGTTGGTCACTGTTGGTGTTGTTCACTGTTGGTGTTGGTCACTGTTGGTGTTGTTCACTGTTGGTGTTGGTCACTGTTGGTGTTGTTCACTGTTGGTGTTGGTCACTGTTGGTGTTGGTTCGCTGTTGGTGTTGGTCACTGTTGGTGTTGGTCACTGTTGGTGTTGGTCGCTGTTGGTGTTGGTCACTGTTGGTGTTGTTCGCTGTTGGTGTTGTTCACTGTTGGTGTTGGTCACTGTTGGTGTTGGTCACTGTTGGTGTTGGTCACTGTTGGTGTTGGTCACTGTTGGTGTTGGTCACTGTTGGTGTTGTTCACTGTTGGTGTTGTTCACTGTTGGTGTTGGTCACTGTTGGTGTTGGTCACTGTTGGTGTTGTTCACTGTTGGTGTTGTTCACTGTTGGTGTTGTTCACTGTTGATGTTGGTCACTGTTGGTGTTGTTCACTGTTGGTGTTGGTCACTGTTGGTGTTGTTCACTGTTGGTGTTGGTCACTGTTGGTGTTGTTCACTGTTGGTGTTGGTCACTGTTGGTGTTGGTCACTGTTGGTGTTGGTCACTGTTGGTGTTGGTCACTGTTGGTGTTGGTCACTGTTGGTGTTGTTCACTGTTGGTGTTGGTCACTGTTGGTGTTGGTCACTGTTGTTGGTTTGTTCGCTGTTGGTGTTGTTCGCTGTTGGTATTGTTCACTGTTGATGTTGGTCACTGTTGGTGTTGTTGACTGTTGCTGTTGGTCACTGTTGGTGTTGTTCGGTGTTGATGTTGGTCACTGTTGGTGTTGTTCACTGTTGGTGTTGGTCACTGTTGGTTTTGGTCACTGTTTGTGTTGGTCACTGTTCGTGTTGTTCACTGTTGGTGTTGGTCACTGTTGGTGTTGGTCACTGTTGGTGTTGGTCACTGTTGGTGTTGTTCGCTGTTGGTGTTGGTCACTGTTGGTGTTGTTCGCTGTTGGTGTTGGTCACTGTTGGTGTTGGTCACTGTTGGTGTTGTTCGCTGTTGGTGTTGGTCACTGTTGGTGTTGGTCACTGTTGGTGTTGTTCACTGTTGGTGTTGTTCGCTGTTGGTGTTGGTCACTGTTGGTGTTGGTCACTGTTGGTGTTGGTCACTGTTGGTGTTGGTCACTGTTGGTGTTGTTCGCTGTTGGTGTTGGTCACTGTTGGTGTTGTTCGCCGTTGGTGTTGGTCACTGTTGGTGTTGGTCAATGTTGGTGTTGGTCACTGTTGGTGTTGGTCACTGTTGGTGTTGGTCCACTGTTGGTGTTGGTCACTGTTGGTGTTGGTCACTGTTGGTGTTGTTCACTGTTGGTGTTGTTCACTGTTGGTGTTGGTCACTGTTGGTGTTGGTCACTGTTGGTGTTGGTCACTGTTGGTGTTGTTCACTGTTGGTGTTGTCACTGTTGGTGTTGGTCACTGTTGGTGTTGTTCACTGTTGGTGTTGTTCACTGTTGGTGTTGTTCACTGTTGGTGTTGGTCACTGTTGGTGTTGTTCGCTGTTGGTGTTGGTCACTGTTGGTGTTGGTCACTGTTGGTGTTGTTCACTGTTGGTGTTGGTCACTGTTGGTGTTGTTCACTGTTGGTGTTGTTCACTGTTGGTGTTGGTCACTGTTGGTGTTGTCACTGTTGGTGTTGGTCACTGTTGGTGTTGGTCACTGTTGGTGTTGGTCACTGTTGTGTTGGTCACTGTTGGTGTTGTTCACTGTTGGTGTTGGTCACTGTTGGTGTTGTCTGTCACTGTTGGTGTTGTCTGTCACTGTTGGTGTTGTCTGTCACTGTTGGTGTTGTCTGTCACACTGTTGGTGTTGTCTGTCACTGTTGGTGTTGTCTGTCACACTGTTGGTGTTGTCTGTCACACTGTTGGTGTTGTCTGTCACACTGTTGGTGTTGTCTGTCACACTGTTGGTGTTGTCTGTCACACTGTTGGTGTTGTCTGTCACACTGTTGGTGTTGTCTGTCACACTGTTGGTGTTGTCTGTCACTGTTGGTGTTGTCTGTCACACTGTTGGTGTTGTCTGTCACACTGTTGGTGTTGTCTGTCACACTGTTGGTGTTGTCTGTCACACTGTTGGTGTTGTCTGTCACACTGTTGGTGTTGTCTGTCACACTGTTGGTGTTGTCTGTCACACTGTTGGTGTTGTCTGTCACTGTTGGTGTTGTCTGTCACACTGTTGGTGTTGTCTGTCACACTGTTGGTGTTGTCTGTCACACTGTTGGTGTTGTCTGTCACACTGTTGGTGTTGTCTGTCACACTGTTGGTGTTGTCTGTCACACTGTTGGTGTTGTCTGTCACACTGTTGGTGTTGTCTGTCACACTGTTGGTGTTGTCTGTCACACTGTTGGTGTTGTCTGTCACACTGTTGGTGTTGTTGTCACACTGTTGGTGTTCTCTGTCACACTGTTGGTGTTGTCTGTCACACTGTTGGTGTTGTCTGTCACTGTTGGTGTTGTCTGTCACACTGTTGGTGTTGTCTGTCACACTGTTGGTGTTGTCTGTCACACTGTTGGTGTTGTCTGTCACACTGTTGGTGTTGTCTGTCACACTGTTGGTGTTGTCTGTCACACTGTTGGTGTTGTCTGTCACACTGTTGGTGTTGTCTGTCACCCTGTTGGTGTTGTCTGTCACTGTTGGTGTTGTCTGTCACACTGTTGGTGTTGTCTGTCACACTGTTGTTGTTGTCTGTCACACTGTTGGTGTTGTCTGTCACACTGTTGGTGTTGTCTGTCACACTGTTGGTGTTGTCTGTCACACTGTTGGTGTTGACTGTCACACTGTTGGTGTTGTCTGTCACACTGTTGGTGTTGTCTGTCACACTGTTGGTGTTGTCTGTCACACTGTTGGTGTTGTCTGTCACACTGTTGGTGTTGTCTGTCACACTGTTGGTGTTCACTGTTGTTGTTCACTGTTGGTGTTGGTGTTCACTGTTGGTGTTGTCTGTCACTGTTGGTGTTCACTGTCACACTGTTGGTGTTGTCTGTCACACTGTTGGTGTTGTCTGTCACTGTTGGTGTTGTCTGTCACTGTTGGTGTTGTCTGTCACACTGTTGGTGTTGTCTGTCACACTGTTGGTGTTGTCTGTCACACTGTTGGTGTTGTCTGTCACACTGTTGGTGTTGTCTGTCACACTGTTGGTGTTGTCTGTCACACTGTTGGTGTTGTCTGTCACACTGTTGGTGTTGTCTGTCACACTGTTGGTGTTGTCTGTCACTGTTGGTGTTGTCACTGTCACACTGTTGGTGTTGTCTGTCACACTGTTGGTGTTGTCTGTCACCCTGTTGGTGTTGTATGTCACCCTGTTGGTGTTGTCTGTCACACTGTTGGTGTTCACTGTTGGTGTTCACTGTCACACTGTTGGTGTTGTCTGTCACACTGTTGGTGTTGTCTGTCACACTGTTGGTGTTGTCTGTCACACTGTTGGTGTTGTCTGTCACACTGTTGGTGTTGTCTGTCACACTGTTGGTGTTCTGTCACTGTTGGTGTTGTCTGTCACACTGTTGGTGTTGTCTGTCACACTGTTGGTGTTGTCTGTCACACTGTTGGTGTTGTCTGTCACACTGTTGGTGTTGTCTGTCACACTGTTGGTGTTGTCTGTCACACTGTTGGTGTTGTCTGTCACACTGTTGGTGTTGTCTGTCACACTGTTGGTGTTGTCTGTCACACTGTTGGTGTTGTCTGTCACACTGTTGGTGTTGTCTGTCACACTGTTGGTGTTCACTGTCACACTGTTGGTGTTGTCTGTCACACTGTTGGTGTTGTCTGTCACTGTTGGTGTTGTCTGTCACTGTTGGTGTTGTCTGTCACACTGTTGGTGTTGTCTGTCACACTGTTGGTGTTGTCTGTCACACTGTTGGTGTTGTCTGTCACACTGTTGGTGTTGTCTGTCACACTGTTGGTGTTGTCTGTCACACTGTTGGTGTTGTCTGTCACACTGTTGGTGTTGTCTGTCACACTGTTGGTGTTGTCTGTCACACTGTTGGTGTTGTTGTCACTGTTGGTGTTGTCTGTCACACTGTTGGTGTTGTCTGTCACACTGTTGGTGTTGTCTGTCACACTGTTGGTGTTGTCTGTCACACTGTTGGTGTTGTCTGTCACACTGTTGGTGTTGTCTGTCACACTGTTGGTGTTGTCTGTCACACTGTTGGTGTTGTCACACTGTTGGTGTGTCTGTCACACTGTTGGTGTTGTCTGTCACACTGTTGGTGTTGTCTGTCACACTGTTGGTGTTGTCTGTCACACTGTTGGTGTTGTCTGTCACACTGTTGGTGTTGTCTGTCACACTGTTGGTGTTGTCTGTCACACTGTTGGTGTTGTCTGTCACACTGTTGGTGTTGTCTGTCACTGTTGGTGTTGTCTGTCACACTGTTGGTGTTGTCTGTCACACTGTTGGTGTTGTCTGTCACACTGTTGGTGTTGTCTGTCACACTGTTGGTGTTGTCTGTCACACTGTTGGTGTTCACTGTTGGTGTTGTCTGTCACACTGTTGGTGTTGTCTGTCACACTGTTGGTGTTGTCTGTCACACTGTTGGTGTTGTCTGTCACACTGTTGGTGTTCACTGTTGGTGTTGTCTGTCACACTGTTGGTGTTGTCTGTCACACTGTTGGTGTTGTCTGTCACACTGTTGGTGTTGTTGTCACTGTTGGTGTTGTCTGTCACACTGTTGGTGTTGTCTGTCACTGTTGGTGTTGTCTGTCACACTGTTGGTGTTGTCTGTCACACTGTTGGTGTTGTCTGTCACACTGTTGGTGTTGTCTGTCACACTGTTGGTGTTGTCTGTCACACTGTTGGTGTTGTCTGTCACACTGTTGGTGTTGTCTGTCACACTGTTGGTGTTGTCTGTCACACTGTTGGTGTTGTCTGTCACACTGTTGGTGTTGTCTGTCACTGTTGGTGTTGTCTGTCACACTGTTGGTGTTGTCTGTCACACTGTTGGTGTTGTCTGTCACACTGTTGGTGTTGTCTGTCACACTGTTGGTGTTCACTGTCACACTGTTGGTGTTGTCTGTCACACTGTTGGTGTTGTCTGTCACACTGTTGGTGTTGTCTGTCACACTGTTGGTGTTGTCTGTCACACTGTTGGTGTTGTCTGTCACACTGTTGGTGTTGTCTGTCACTGTTGGTGTTGTCTGTCACACTGTTGGTGTTGTCTGTCACACTGTTGGTGTTGTCTGTCACACTGTTGGTGTTGTCTGTCACACTGTTGGTGTTGTCTGTCACTGTTGGTGTTGTCTGTCACACTGTTGGTGTTGTCTGTCACACTGTTGGTGTTGTCTGTCACACTGTTGGTGTTGTCTGTCACACTGTTGGTGTTGTCTGTCACACTGTTGGTGTTGTCTGTCACACTGTTGGTGTTGTCTGTCACTGTGTTGGTGTTGTCTGTCACACTGTTGGTGTTGTCTGTCACTGTTGGTGTTCACTGTCACACTGTTGGTGTTGTCTGTCACACTGTTGGTGTTCACTGTCACACTGTTGGTGTTGTCTGTCACACTGTTGGTGTTGTCTGTCACACTGTTGGTGTTCACTGTCACACTGTTGGTGTTGTCTGTCACACTGTTGGTGTTCACTGTCACACTGTTGGTGTTGTCTGTCACACTGTTGGTGTTGTCTGTCACACTGTTGTTGGTGTTGGTGTGTCACACTGTTGGTGTTGTCTGTCACACTGTTGGTGTTGTCTGTCACACTGTTGGTGTTGTCTGTCACACTGTTGGTGTTGTCTGTCACACTGTTGGTGTTGTCTGTCACACTGTTGGTGTTCACTGTCACACTGTTGGTGTTCACTGTCACACTGTTGGTGTTGTCTGTCACACTGTTGGTGTTCACTGTCACACTGTTGGTGTTCACTGTCACACTGTTGGTGTTGTCTGTCACACTGTTGGTGTTCACTGTCACACTGTTGGTGTTCACTGTCACACTGTTGGTGTTCACTGTCACACTGTTGGTGTTCACTGTCACACTGTTGGTGTTCACTGTCACACTGTTGGTGTTGTCTGTCACACTGTTGGTGTTGTCTGTCACACTGTTGGTGTTCACTGTCACACTGTTGGTGTTGTCTGTCACACTGTTGGTGTTCACTGTCACACTGTTGGTGTTCACTGTCACACTGTTGGTGTTGTCTGTCACACTGTTGGTGTTGTCTGTCACACTGTTGGTGTTGTCTGTCACACTGTTGGTGTTCACTGTCACACTGTTGGTGTTGTCTGTCACACTGTTGGTGTTGTCTGTCACACTGTTGGTGTTCACTGTCACACTGTTGGTGTTCACTGTCACACTGTTGGTGTTGTCTGTCACACTGTTGGTGTTCACTGTCACACTGTTGGTGTTGTCTGTCACACTGTTGGTGTTGTCTGTCACACTGTTGGTGTTGTCTGTCACACTGTTGGTGTTCACTGTCACTGTTGGTGTTCACTGTCACACTGTTGGTGTTCACTGTCACACTGTTGGTGTTCCCTGTCACACTGTTGGTGTTCACTGTCACACTGTTGGTGTTCACTGTCACACTGTTGGTGTTCACTGTCACACTGTTGGTGTTGTCTGTCACACTGTTGGTGTTCACTGTCACACTGTTGGTGTTCACTGTTGGTGTTGTCTGTCACTGTTGGTGTTCACTGTTGGTGTTCACTGTCACACTGTTGGTGTTCACTGTTGGTGTTCACTGTCACACTGTTGGTGTTCACTGTCACACTGTTGGTGTTCACTGTCACACTGTTGGTGTTCACTGTCACACTGTTGGTGTTCACTGTCACACTGTTGGTGTTGTCTGTCACACTGTTGGTGTTCACTGTCACACTGTTGGTGTTCACTGTCACACTGTTGGTGTTCACTGTCACACTGTTGGTGTTCACTGTCACACTGTTGGTGTTCACTGTCACTGTGTTGGTGTTCACTGTCACACTGTTGGTGTTCACTGTCACACTGTTGGTGTTCACTGTCACACTGTTGGTGTTCACTGTCACACTGTTGGTGTTCACTGTCACACTGTTGGTGTTCACTGTCACACTGTTGGTGTTCACTGTCACACTGTTGGTGTTCACTGTCACACTGTTGGTGTTCACTGTCACACTGTTGGTGTTCACTGTCACACTGTTGGTGTTGTTCACTGTTGGTGTTCACTGTCACTGTTGGTGTTCACTGTCACTGTTGGTGTTCACTGTCACACTGTTGGTGTTGTCTGTCACACTGTTGGTGTTCACTGTCACACTGTTGGTGTTCACTGTCACACTGTTGGTGTTGTCTGTCACACTGTTGGTGTTCACTGTCACACTGTTGGTGTTCACTGTCACACTGTTGGTGTTCACTGTCACACTGTTGGTGTTGTCTGTCACACTGTTGGTGTTCACTGTCACACTGTTGGTGTTCACTGTCACACTGTTGGTGTTCACTGTCACACTGTTGGTGTTCACTGTCACCCTGTTGGTGTTCACTGTTGGTGTTCACTGTCACACTGTTGGTGTTCACTGTCACACTGTTGGTGTTCACTGTCACACTGTTGGTGTTCACTGTCACACTGTTGGTGTTCACTGTCACACTGTTGGTGTTCACTGTTGGTGTTCACTGTCACACTGTTGGTGTTCACTGTCACACTGTTGGTGTTCACTGTTGGTGTTCACTGTCACACTGTTGGTGTTCACTGTCACACTGTTGGTGTTCACTGTCACACTGTTGGTGTTCACTGTCACACTGTTGGTGTTCACTGTTGGTGTTCACTGTCACACTGTTGGTGTTCACTGTCACACTGTTGGTGTTCACTGTCACCCTGTTGGTGTTCACTGTTGGTGTTCACTGTCACACTGTTGGTGTTCACTGTCACACTGTTGGTGTTCACTGTCACCCTGTTGGTGTTCACTGTCACACTGTTGGTGTTGTCTGTCACACTGTTGGTGTTCACTGTCACACTGTTGGTGTTCACTGTCACACTGTTGGTGTTCACTGTCACACTGTTGGTGTTCACTGTTGGTGTTCACTGTCACCCTGTTGGTGTTCACTGTCACACTGTTGGTGTTCACTGTCACACTGTTGGTGTTCACTGTTGGTGTTCACTGTCACACTGTTGGTGTTCACTGTCACACTGTTGGTGTTCACTGTTGGTGTTCACTGTCACACTGTTGGTGTTCACTGTCACCCTGTTGGTGTTCACTGTTGGTGTTCACTGTCACACTGTTGGTGTTCACTGTTGGTGTTCACTGTTGGTGTTCACTGTTGTTGTTCACTGTTGGTGTTCACTGTCACCCTGTTGGTGTTCCCTGTCACACTGTTGGTGTTCACTGTCACACTGTTGGTGTTCACTGTCACACTGTTGGTGTTCACTGTTGGTGTTCACTGTCACTGTTCACTGTTGGTGTTCACTGTTGGTGTTCACTGTCACCCTGTTGGTGTTCACTGTTGGTGTTCACTGTCACACTGTTGGTGTTCACTGTTGGTGTTGGTCACTGTTCCCCTGTTGGTGTTTACTGTTGGTGTTCACTGTCACACTGTTGGTGTTGGTGTGTCACTGTTGGTGTTCACTGTCACACTGTTGGTGTTCACTGTCACACTGTTGGTGTTGTTCTGTCACACTGTTGGTGTTCCCTGTCACACTGTTGGTGTTCACTGTCACACTGTTGGTGTTGTTGTCACACTGTGGTGTTCACTGTTGGTGTTCACTGTCACTGTTGGTGTTCACTGTCACACTGTTGGTGTTCGGAGCCACCAAGGCTGGTAGGGGTTACGCCCTAGACAGGAGTCTCGTGTGATATCACAAATCACCGTCCTGTCCTCAATACCCCAGTGGATGATCGTCTCCAACAGTCGGTCCGGGTAAATCCTCTTACTGCCACTCCACTGGCAGGCTAACACACCACAGTGTTCTTCCGGGGGGACGACGTCACAACAGCTGCAGCAAGGTTCAAGGTATGGAGACTGGCTGCCTCGGGTAGACTGACTCCACTTCCATCACAGTGGTCCCAGGTCAGCTCTGTAAGTTGACACGTCATCAATAACCGGGACACTAATACACCTCACTTACGGGCTCGGGCACAAATACCTGACGTATCCAGCCCATAGATGGCGCTGTCGTCTGGGCACCACCTCACCAGAGGTCAGTGGCGGCGGTGTTGAGCGCTGAACCAGACTGTGAGGTCCTCGAGGCCAGTACACGCTGTCCTCACCAGGTGTCGTCGTCCGTTTGGCGGGGGTTTCGGGAGCTGACCCACAGATGGCGTGGTTGTCACAGCTCCAGGCTCGGATGCTGGATCCGGGTTCGTAAACAGTCACTGTTGGTTTTGGCCACTGTTGGTGTTGGTCACTGTTAGTGTTGTTCGCTGTTGGTGTTGCTCACTGTTGGTGTTGTTCGCTGTTGGTGTTGGTCACTGTTGGTGTTGTTTGCTGTTGGTGTTGGTCACGGTTGGTGTTGGTCACTGTTGGTGTTGGTCACTGTTGGTATTGTTCGCTGTTGGTGTTGGTCACTCTTGGTGCAGTTGTCACTGTTGGTGTTGGTCACTGTTGGTGTTGGTCACTGTTAGTGTTCGTCATTGTTGGTGTTGTTCGCTGTTGGTGTTGGTCACTGATGGTGTTATTCGCCGTTGGTGCTAGTCACAGATGGTGTTGTTCGATGTTGGTGTTGGTCACTGTTGGTGTTGTTTGCCGTTGGTGTTAGTCACTGTTGGTGTTGTTCGCTGTTGGTGTTGGTCACTGTTGGTGTTGGTCACTGTTGGTGTTGTTCGCTGTTGGTGTTGGTCACTGTTAGAGTTGGTCACTTTTGGTGTTGGACACTGTTGGTGTTGGTCACTGTTGGTGTTGGTCACTGTTGGTGTTTTCGCTGTTGGTCACTGTTGGAGTTGGTCACTGTTGGTGTTGGTCACTGATAGTGTTGGTCACTGTTGGTGTTGGTCACTGTTGGTGTTGTTCGCTGTTGGTGTTGGTCCCTGTTGGTGTTGGTCACTGTTGGTGTTGTTCTTTGTTGGTGTTGGTCACTGTTGGTTTTGGCCACTGTTGGTGTTGGTAACTGTTGGTGTTGTTCGCTGTTGGTGTTGCTCACTGTTGGTGTTGTTCCTTGTTGGTGTTTTCGTTGTTGGTGTTGTTCGCTGTTGGTGTTGGTCACTGTTGGTGTTGTTTACGTTGGTCAATGTTGGTGTTGTTCCCTGTTGGTGTTGGTCACTGTTGGTGTTGGTCACTGTTAGTGTCGTTCCCTGTTTGTGTTGGTCACTGTTGGTGTTGTTCCCCTGTTGGTGTTGGTCACTGTTGGTGTTGGTCACTGTTGGTGTTGTTCCCTGTTGGTGTTGGTCACTGTTGGTGTTGGTCACTGTTGGTGTTGTTCGCTGTTGGTGTTGGTCACTGTTGGTTTTGGTCAATGTTCGTGTTGTTCACTGTTGGTGTTGTTCGCTGTTGGTGTTGGTCACTGTTGGTGTTGGTCACTGGTGGTGTTGGTCACTGTTGGTGTTGTTCGCTATTGGTGTTTTTCACTGTGTGCGTTGATAACTGTTGGTGTTCTTCGCTGTTGGTGTTGGTCACTGTTGGTGTTGTTCCCTGTTGGTGTTGGTCACTGTTGGTGTTGTTCGCTGTTGGTTTTGTTCACTGTTGGTGTTGGTCACTGTTTTTGTTGGTCACTGTTGGTGTTGTTCACTGTGGTGTTGTTTGTTGTTGGTGTTGGTCACTGTTGGTGTTGTTCGCTGTTGGTGTTGGTCACTGTTCGTTTTGGTCACTGTTCGTGTTGGTCACTGTTGGTGTTGGTCACTGTTGGTGTTGTTCGCTGTTGGTGTTGGTCACTGTTGTGTTTGTGTTGGTGTTGGTCACTGTTGGTGTTGGTCAGGTTGGTGTTGTTCGCTGTTGGTGTTGTTCACTGTTGGTGTTGGTCACTGTTGGTGGTCACTGTTGTTGGTGTTGGTCACGTTGGTGTTGTTCGCTGTTGGTGTTGGTCACTGTTGGTGTTGTTTGCAGTTGGTGTTGTTCGCTGTTGGTGTTGGTCACTATTGGTGTTGTTCCCTGTTGGTGTTGTTCGCTGTTGGTGTTGGTCACTGTTGGTGTTGATCCCTGTTGAAGTTGGTCACTGTTGGTGTTGGTCACTGTTGGTGTCGTTCTGTGTTGTTGTTGGTCACTGTTGGTGTTGGTCACTGTTGGTGTTGTTCAACTGTTGGTATTGGTCACTGTTGGTGTTGGTCACTTGTTGGTGTTGTTCCCTGTTGGTGTTGGTCACTGTTGGTGTTGGTCACTGTTGGTGTTGTTCGCTGTTGGTGTTGGTCAGAGTTGGTTTTGGTCAATATTCGGGTTGGTCACTGTTCGTGTTGTTCACTGTTGGTGTTGTTCGCTGTTGGTGTTGGTCACTGTTGGTGTTGATCACTGGTGGTGTTGATCACTGTTTGTGTTGTTCACTGTTGGTGTTGTTCGCTGTTGGTGTTGGTCACTGTTGGTGTTGATCAATGGTGGTGTTGATCACTGTTGGTGTTGTTCGCTATTGCATTGTGTTGTTTAATGTGTGCGTAGTCAGCTGTTGGTGTTCTTCGCTGTTGGTGTTGGTCACTGTTGGTGTTGTTCCCTCTTGGTCACTGATGGTGTTGTTCACTGTTGGTATTGTTCACTGTTGGTGTTGGTCATTGTTGGTGTTGTTCACTGTTGGTGTTGGTCACTCTTGGTGTTGTTCGCTGTTGGTGTTGTTCGCTGTTGATGTTGTTCACTGTTGGTGTTGTTCGTGGTTGGTGTTGGTCACTGTTGGTTTTGGTCGCTGTTTTTGTTGGTCACTGTTCGTGTTGTTCACTGTTGTTGTTGGTCACTGTTGGTGTTGTTCACTGTTGGTGTTGTTCGCGGTTGGTGTTGGTCACTGTTGGATTTGGTCACTGTTTTTGTTGGTCACTGATCGTGTTGTTCACTGTTGGTGTTGGTCACTGTTGGTGTTGTTCGGTGTTGGTGTTGGTCAATGTTGGAGTTGTTCACTGTTGGTGTTGGTCACTGTTGGTGTTGGTCACTGTTGGTGTTTTTCGCTGTTGGTCACTGTTGGAGTTGGTCACTGTTGGTGTTGGTCACTGTTGGTGTTGGTCACCGTTGGTGTTGGTCACTGTTGGTGTTGTTCGCTGTTAATGTTGTTTGCTGCTGGTGTTGGTCACTGGTGGTGTTGTTCGCTGTTGGTGTTGTTCGATGCTGGTGTTAGTCACTGTTGCTGTTGGTCACTGTTGGTGTTGGTCACTGTTGGTGTTTATCACTGTTGGTGTTGGTCACTGTTGGTGTTGTTCGCTGTTGGTGTTGGTCACTGTTGGTTTTGGTCACTGTTGGTGTTGGTAACTGTTGGTGTTGTTCTCTGTTGGTGTTGGTCGCTGTTGGTGTTGTTCCCTGTTGGTGTTTTCGCTGTTGGTGTTGTTCGCTGTTGGTGTTGGTCACTGTTGGTGTTGGTCACTGTTGGTGTTGTTGGCGTTGGTCACTGTTGGTGTTGTTCCCTGTTGATGTTGGTCACTGTTGGTGTTGGTCACTGTTGGTGTCGTTCCCTGTTGGTGTTGGTCACTGTTAGTGTTGGTCACTGTTGGTGTTGGTCTCTGTTGGCATTGGTCACTGTTGGTGTTGTTCCCTGTTGGTATTGTTCACTGTTGGTGTTGGTCACTGTTGGTGTTGTTCACTGTTGGTGTTGGTCACTGTTGGTGTTGTTCGCTGTTGATGTTGGTCACTGTTAGTGTTGTTCGCTGTTGGTGTTGGTCACTGTTGGTTTTGCTCACTGTTTGTGTTGGTCACTGTTCATGTTGTTCACTGTTGGTGTTGGTCACTGTTTGTGTTGTTCGGTGTTGGTGTTGCTCAATGTTGGTGTTGTTCGCTGTTGGTGTTTTTCACTGTTGGTGTTGGTTACTGTTGGTGTTGGTCACTGTTGGTGTTGTTCGCTGTTGGTGTTGGTCACTGTTGGTGTTGTTTGCTGTTGGTGTTGGTCACTGTTGGTGTTGGTCACTGTTGGTGTTGGTCACTGTTGGTATTGTTCGCTGTTGGTGTTGGTCACTGTTGGTGTTGGTCACTGTTTGTGTTGGTCACTGTTGGTGTTGGTCACTGTTAGTGTTCGTCATTGTTGGTGTTGTTCGCTGTTGGTGTTGGTCACTGATGGTGTTGTTCGCCGTTGGTGTTAGTCACAGTTGGTGTTGTTCGATGTTGGTGTTGGTCACTGTTGGTGTTGTTTGCCGATGGTGTTAGTCACTGTTGGTGTTGTTCGCTGTTAGTGTTGGTCACTGTTGGTGTTGGTCACTGTTGGTGTTGTTCGCTGTTGGTGTTGGTCACTGTTAGAGTTGGTCACTCTTGGCGTTGGTCACTGTTGGTGTTGGTCACTGTTGGTGTTGGTCACTGTTGGTGTTTTTCGCTGTTGGTGTTCGTCACTGTTGGAGTTGGTCACTGTTGGTGTTGGTCACTGATGGTGTTGGTCACTGTTGTTGTTGGTCACTGTTGGTGTTGTTCGCTGTTGGTGTTGGTTCCCTGTTGGTGTTTATCACTGTTGGTGTTGGTCACTGTTGGTGTTGTTCTTTGTTGGTGTTGGTCACTGTTACGGCCCTCTCGGGACGCAACGGGGTTCTCACTCTGATGTTGTTAGAGGAAGATATATGTATCCGTTCCCAAGCCAGTAGTGGCTATCAAGGGATGAGATCCGTGACGCAAGTAACTTAAAAGGGAGTAGGGAAAGAAAGTTAAGAACGTAATATTATAATTAACACCATCACCGATTAAATACATAAAATAAAAGAGTGCACAAGGGGGAGGGGTATTAACACTAGACAAGGGGATTAATCCACAAATTAGTCTTCTTCTGAAGACTCTGGAGCAGAAGCTAGGTGCCGAGTCCGCGGTGCTTTCTTCGTGGCCTCACGACGTGTCCTCTGAGAATGCCGAGTCTACCCTGGCCACAGGTCAGCCAAAAAACACAGGTCCACTGGGGGCACCGTCGTGGAGGCCCGTCAACCACACGTCCAGCTGGTCTGCTGGCAGGTACTGAGCCACCAAGGCTGGTACGGCCACTCCACGAACGATATAAGGGGTACGCCCTAGACAGGAGTCTCATGTGATATCACAAATCACCCTCCTGTCCTCAATACCCCAGTGGATGATCGTCTCCAACAGTCGGTCCCGGGTAAATCCTCTTACTGCCACTCCACTGGCAGGCTAACACACCACAGTGTTCTTCCGGGGGGACGACGTCACAACAGCTGCAGCAAGGTTCAAGGTATGGAGACTGGCTGCCTCGGGTAGACTGACTCCACTTCCATCACAGTGGTCCCAT